>JABCJZ010000270.1:0-23974 GCA_013184445.1 Fusarium sp. NRRL 53497 | reverse complement strand
GTTCGTCTCTTGACTGAATCATATCTGTGTGAATATATAGCGAGCTTCTTGGTCTAATACTGATGTTTGGGTTTTTATCAATCATTCTGTTTGTTATGGGTGATGAAGGTGCTCTTAGTTGCCAAGACACAGAGATAGAGTGAGCTCTACTTGATAAAGTGCTAGATACTGCGTATTTATAGACCTTCAGCTTCTAACATGAGCTCTCTGATGTACCAATCTATAGTCCGTTGATACAATGATATCAAGTCGAGGCATCATCGATTGTTATGACTGGTAATGTCAGCGATCCTAGCGGCGTGCCACTATAGTAACGAGACTAAATTATGTTTTGGCTATTCTTTTGGTTGTGTTATGTATGAAGAGATCCTCTAAGTTCGAGGGTTGCGATGCTTGTAAGCGAATGAGAATACGTTTGGCGCTTGACGCCGTCCATTGCACGAGGGTGTGAACTCTAGAGATGGAATGTTGATCTAATATTTTTGATTACTTTCCATGAGGCTAGTTTATACTGAACTGTAACGCCACAATGAAGCGAGACCGTGAAGAAGCAGGCTCGATGAAAAATTAGTATTATTTTCAAGCGACTAAAATTCCATGACGTTGTGCTCGCCAGCTACTACTTATCCAAGAAAAAAGTATGAGTCAGAGCAGAAACCCGGCGGCGCCTTAGTTTGAGGCCATGATCTAATGTATTTGGAATTCATCTAAGTATATTCAAGGCCATCCTGAGGTCAACTACGTCAAGATTTCTAACGCTGCTAAATGCTGAGTGGAGCTAGATGCCTTTATGAGGCACTTGCATCTTCAGACCAGTACCAAGCGACTGTTATTAGTTATCCAGTAGACAGGTACGTTTTCGCTGGGCTGGGTTGGTGAGGCGGCCAACATCGGCAAAGAAAAATATCTCCCCGATGCTAGCCGATGATGAAATCAAGGTCTACGGCTAGCTACGACGCGGAAATTCATGGAAATTCATGAAAACTCATGGATACTCATAGAAGCAATAACCATTAGAGGATTGCATGTACTGACTTACTCATAATGGTAATAGGATGTACTCGTACAGAGTCTCCTCCGTACTAGGCAATCCTTTATACCAGGGTAACCATAACAGTACTCCCCCTGGTTCCAACCAGTTTACCCCCTGTACAGCCCGAGATAGAGCGGTACAAATTTTATACCAGTCGCATCGGAATGGTCCATTTCCTCAGACCTCCTGGCTGATCTCCTAGTCCACAAATTAAGGTAAACCAGTACATCCTCTATACTAGTCTTAACTAACTACCCGACTGGTCGACTCGTACAGTTATGCACTACGACCAGGATGTAGAGGTCCATTCACGACTTAAGCTGGGACATTAGGGTACTGAATATTAGGATTTTACGTACCAGGACCTAGAATATAGTTATAAATATTAGTGTTTTAGATAGCAGGAATGTGTATATTACGCTCCCGGCTAGTAAAACTTTAGACGTCTGAAGAACCTGATATCTGAAACCTGAACATTTATACAATTTGAGCCTCACATCGAGTTCCTGAAGTCCAAAATCCAGATATCTTATTTTCTAACAGGGCACATGGCCTAGACCAAGCTACTGAGTTTATCCGCGAAATCATCCAGGTATGTTCCTTTATCTCAACTATTATGCAATATCGCCCTGGTTCAAAGAGCCTGGGCATAATTTGCCTGCAAAACTGTTTTTTGTAAACGGAGTAACACCTGCCGTTTTTCAACGAAGTTTGTGGAGTTATTTGCAACTATTTATACAGCCAAAAAGCTAGACTCATAAGCATACATATCGTCTCAGTAGTAATGTTCCCCTTGACCTCTGATGCTGCACGGATAAATCAAGGAATGGGTCTCTATGAGGTCATGAGCAAAAGACTACACAGGTATTCTCTCCGAAAGTAACTGGCCTGACATCACTTTACGAATATAGAACGACGAGAGTTTTGGGAATGACCACAGATCTATTACTATGATAAAAAGAGAGTATGTAAAACTTGATCCGTCATGGGCCATATCCTTTTTTTGTAACATGACCGTGTTTCCATGTGCAGAAAGTTTGCTTGTTTAACAAAAGAGATGATTGAGTTCCACGCAACAGTCTAGAGGAGCTTGACACAGTTGAGGAGGGCAACGTTGACAAGAGTGCCCTATATGCGATCAGATGAGAGTTTCCAGGCTTCCAAAGTAATACTTACAACAGGGGCACCAGTCTCGCAACAGTAAGCATCACCAGAACAAGTCTTGCCAAGAACTTGAACAAGGCAGCTGAGCCCATTGCAGCAAACTTGCTGGTTGTTGGCAGAGCAGGTAGTGGTACTACCGCCGCCGCCTCCACCGGTGCGAGCCTCCAGATCAGCGGGAGCAGCAACAGCGGTAGCAGCCATGGCGAGAACGGAGGCGATGGTGGTGAACTTCATGATGTAAGATGGAAGAATAATAGACAAGAAACTATGTTCAGGAGTATATGTTGGAAGTTATTGACAATGGAATTGATTGTGATGGATGATGAACTGTATCAATTTTACGGAGGAGGACCAGGGTTTTTATACCCTTAGATTACACCAAAATCGACAGGTTCACCTTCAGCAGGCTCTCCCGATGATGGTTTTGTGTTCGGAAAAGATGAGAGAGAAAAACCAGGCTTGCTAGCTCATTGCCTTTACATTGGAGTCATTCAGCATCTACGGGTTGAAATCTCTTATTGGAAGGATGTTGACCGCAGATGCAAGCTTATGCCGCCAGGCAAGATAGCAAAAAGCGGCAGAGATGTGTTATGATTCGCCGGAGTAGAAACTAGGTAGAACTAGATAGCGAATATACCACAGTCACGAGCAAGGATATGCAACCTCCAGCTTAGAGCTATGAGCAGCCACAATAATTACTCATGATGAGATTCTTTATTGTTGGGCACATATTTGGGGGGTCACATCATGGGCAGTTCATAAGAACAAGCCGCTCCGCCCTGTCCATGCTGCAAAGATTAGTGGATTATCAGTACATCTGTTTCTCCATCGTGAGCTGGCTCGACTCTGCGAGAACCGGGTGCTCCTACTAAGTTGCAGCGTTTAATTTGAGATGTCTGAATAAGCTTGCGATAATCTGGGGTAGACTGTTTCAAGAACCGAAACGCCACAAAATCCTCCTTCGGCTCAGTGAGACATATATGCAAGGTGCCGTGTGCCACTAACGTCATTCTCAGTTCGAATGTGGAGAATGTGGCTGGGCTATATGGGGACCTCAAACGGCACAAAACAATAGTATCATGCGGCAAGAAATCGTGGCGGGCTGAATACAAGGGAAAGATGTTGTGTGGCAAGAAAGCGTTCCGAGACTAGCTTTATGAATCTCCGTCAGAACAAGTCAATCAAAGTGGCTTTACCACATTACTGCTCGGGAGTGCAAGGCAATCAAAAGTCTTGATCGTTATGATGTATCTGTAAAAGAGCACTCAACCGGTTTTCCGAAGTCAACGTCACACGACCTGCTTAGCAATGGCAAGTAATAGAAAGAGAAAAAGTGACGAGAGCTCGGTGCCTAAGGTAAGGTGGCCTACCTATGTCGGCCCGTCGGACACAGGCAACCGGAGACGTGACCAATGATCCGGACTTGATGACACCTATCGGACGTCAGCTATGCTTATAAAACTTCTTCCCTCCTGTCTCTCCTGCACGAACCTCAGGCATCCACTAACACGGCGTCAAGAAACTGGCACTCCTCGAGACGGACTCATGAGGTCATACGACGTTCTTCAATGAGCAGTGATTCGGCCTCGCCCTTAACCATCAATGGCCAATCCAGAATGTAACCGATGATCCGAACACGGTTAATAAAGCCATCGTCTGTGATGGGTCAGCTACTAAGCGACCTCCCGGTTTACAATCCGTGACCGGGCCCAGTTACACCCATTACCTATCGTTTCTGTTCTGGCTTACATACTGAATGCACGCCTGCATCGATACATTGCTTTCAAATACACGGAACAGTCAGCTTCCGGCTTTGCACAAGTGTTGGTAAACTTGAATAGCTAGAGGCATAGCAACATATGAGAAGCTAACTCGCTTGTTGAGGGATGCCAAAAGCGGGGCTATATAAACGCGCGGCGGGGGTGATTAATGGGAAGTGTCTTAGAGTCCCTCACTCCTAGCATCACTAATGGACCGGGATTGGCCTATAAAAGGAGCCTTAGCGGTGAGACAGCAGAGAAGTGGCTTAAATGGGCATTAATTGCTATTTAACGTGGATCACAAGCGAGTGCTCCACCCAAGCGAGTGCTCCAAAAATCCCTCATCTTACAACATTTCTACCTAATCAAATAATTCTCAACCACTTAACATGTCACAAGCCTCTAATGAAGCTAGAATCCTTCTTGCCCTTCAGGCCCTTCAAAATGACCCAAAAATGAGTCTCCGGCGCGCCGCAGATATATATAAAGTTAACCGCTTTGCTTTACGTCGCCGCCAAAATAAATGGCATTCAATCGCGGTGCGATTCTATCCCAAATTCACGAAGACTATCTGATCCAGAAGAACAGATTATAGTTCACTTTATTCTCGACCTAGATTCGCGTGGATTTCCCTCGCGACTATGTTTTGTTAAAGGAATGGCCGATTCTCTGCTAGCTGACCGCGACGCGCCACCTGTTGGCAAGCACTGGGCTCATAACTTCGTAAAGCGACAACCAGCGCTTAAGACGCGTTTATTTCGGAAACATGACTATCAGAGAGCTAAATGCGAAGATCCATCTATTATCCGTGGCTGGTTTAGGCTCGTACAGAACACAATTGCGAAGTATGGTATCCGATTAGATGATATCTGGAACTTTGATGAGACTGGCTTTATGATGGACCAGATTATAGCCGGAATGGTCGTTACAGGTTCAGAAAGGCAAGGAAGACCTAAATCAGTGCAGCCTGGGAATCGTGAATGGATTACAGTGGTCCAGGCGATCAATGCGGAAGGTCAATCGATCGCGCCATTCATCATTGGTGCAGGCCAATATCACCTTGCTAATTGGTACCAAGAATACAACCTCCCGGGCGATTGGGTTATTGCAACAAGCAAAAATGGCTGGACAGATAACCAGCTGGGCCTTGAGTGGCTAAAGCACTTTGATCGGTCTACGACTAACCGATCAACTGGTCCCTATCGTCTTCTGATCCTTGATGGTCACGAAAGCCACCACTCCGCAGATTTTGAGAGATATTGTGAGGAGAATAATATTATCACGCTCTGCATGCCGGCTCATTCGTCTCATCTGCTCCAGCCTCTTGACGTCGGGTGTTTTGGGCCGCTGAAAAAGGCGTATGGTCGAGAAATAGAGCATCTGATCAGATGCTCTATAACACATATTTCCAAGACCGAGTTCTTTCCCGCCTTTCATGCCGCTTTCGAAGCTACTTTCACAGAGAGTAATATCCGGGGAGGTTTTCGAGGAGCTGGGCTTGCTCCTTTTGACCCGGAAAGAGTGGTCTCAAAGCTTGATGTGCAGCTACGGACTCCAACGCCTGTCGAGGAGGCTGCCGAACCCTTAACCCCTTGGGTATCTAAGACCCCAAAGACATCACTTGAGGCCCAATCTCAGTCTGAATACCTTGAAAAACGAATCAGAAGGCATAAAAGTAGCTCCCCAGAGTCAATTATAGAAGCTATAATGTCTCTTGCCAAGGGAACTAAGTCAAATATGCATGAGCTTGCCTTATTAAAGAACCGGGTTAAGGACCTTGAACAAGCAAATGAGATACTAAGCCGGCGCCGAAGGGCAAAAAGAACAAGACTACAGAAAGGAGGGGCGATGACAGTAGAGGAAGCATCACAGGCAATTGATCAGATGGATGTAGATACGCAGGTAGTGGCTGAATTGTCGAAGAGTAGTGGTCAAGGAAGGTCGGCGCGACTAGGTGTTCGGCGTTGTGGGACTTGCGGCAAGACTGGACATAATGTAAGGACATGTCAGGAAGGGATTCAGGCATCTAGAGATGAGTATAGTAACTAATTTTAATAGATTAGATAGTCTATTGTGTTTTTATCATGATATCTTCTAAATAGGTTAGGATTTTGGAGCACTCGCTTGTGATCCACGTTAGAATTATTTTCCTAAGTACGTAGCTTTTTAATATAGTAAAATGTTTAACTTTCAAACCTTAGTTAATTTAGGCTTAGCTTGATTTTTATATAGGCTTTTAAAAAGTAGCTTTTAAGGTATAGGTTAAGCTGATGCATACACTTGTCTGGTGCACAAGCTTATCAACCACGTTAATCAATAAATCAATTTATCATGCCCGGGAGGATATGCCTTATAGAACCTACAGCGTTCAACTTCGTTATATCCTATCTCCAACTAGTAGTCCTCGTGTCTTCCAACTCACAAATCCTTGCTCTTTGCCACTCTTTCTCCAACCTCGATTATCTCTGGAACAGGCCTACTTAAAGGTTAACTTCTCCAAGTATTTAGCACATAGCTTTTCCCAGAACTCCAGTGGGGACAGTCCAAAATGTCAAAGCGATGATAATGTATAGTCCCACAAGCTGCGGCCTTATCAGTATGCCATAGGTATGGAAGCGTAGGGGAACATAAACTCACCATAGCTCCCTCCAAATAGTTAGATTTCCCATCCTGCACCGTGCCCGTTACAACTAGAACAGATACAGCGAAGACAACTGTCTCAACTGACCTAAGCATCAGCAAGCGAAAAGTTACTTTTGTGCTCATGGTAACTCACGAAGATTGAAATTCAGACCCATCGGCACATTTATTAACCAGCCCAAGACAACTAGCAACGGTGTAACCAGCAGCGCAATCTGGATACTCGATCCGATTGCAACGCCCGTGGCCTTGTTTCCGCGTAACGAGTCAGATCACAATAAAACCAAGTAATGAAGCAGATTGCCACTCACCAGATCCATCTTATTCCTTACAGCCATCACACACGCCGTGGCGTGCTCGGCTGCGTTGCCCACAATTGGGATGAGGATCAAGCCAATGAAGTCCTTGCTGATATGCGCGTCTTTAGCGATGCTGTCAATACTACCAACCAGGTAGTCCGCACAGAAGGCGATAACAACGGTCACGGCGACCAGTACCGCTGCAGCAGACCAAGGACTCATTACTGATTCAAGGTCATCCCCTCCCTCGTCAAAGGAGGAAGTCCCGCGGCTCCCGTCGTCGAATAGCTTCTTGTGCGTCCACAGCTGGAAGCACAGATACAGGGCGTACAGGATAAGAAGGATGATGGCCGTCCCACGTGAGTGCCAAAGGATGGATTCGGCGTTACCATGCTGATCCGAGCTGTCGAGGACACTGTAGAGCTACATCTCGACATTAGTACTGTTCCCGATACTTATTGTGTAACACTTGTGTGCGGAATGGGCTCTAGGAGACTGCTCACAGTAGCGGGAATGATAATTGAGGCGGCGGATAGCGCTAACAAGGAGCATGTCGTTTGTGCCATTGCACTGGTGAAGGTCTGCTCGGTGCCGTTGCCTGAGTCATCTTTCATATTGACAAGGCCGCCGAGCAGAAAGCTACTGCCCATAACAAGAAGAAGATTGGATAGAATGGAACCAAGCATTGACGACTGCACGACTTCGATTTGGTTTTTCTTTAGGGCGACGATACTCACGATGAGCTCAACTGCGTTGCCAAAAGTGGCATTTAGCAGCCCTCCCAATGTCTCGCCAAGTGGGATAGAAATCTCTTCCGTACAAAAGGATAACACTGCTGCCAGGGGAATAATGGCGATAAAGTTCAGCCAGAACACAGCTGTAGGACTCCAACCAAGCACACCGGCCATGATACCCAATGGCACAAATGGGAGAAGGACGTTGACGTAGTCTATCGCGTCAATTCAATCGTACTTCAATCAATCAGCAGAGACATGCTTACTGCTCATTAGCGTAATTTTAATGATATGGAAAGTAGTTGCTGGCCACTTGATCAGGCGATTCGGGCTGTCTTTGCCAGGCGTGCTTGTGCCATCAAATAAGCGCCTTATGAACCCATGGCGCTCCCCATTCACGGGTGGTACACTAAGTAACGGTGATCCCTCGTGGATGAGCCCAGGGTTGGCGGCACCATTGTTGTTGTAGACAGGGTTGGCCCTTCCGCCGGAGTTTCTGCTTGACCAAGTGCGACGGATCTGCTGGCGAAAGGCTGGGTAGGCTGTGTACGTAGAAAAGGGTTAGCTAAAGATAGTATATGCAGCTCAATTTCAAATGGTGGAAGCATGGTGGAATCTAAGGCTTCAAATGTCATGGATATGAGATGACGTTGTTGCTTACCAATCATGGTTCTTTCACAGTTTTAGATCCAAAAGAACTGTTGAAGGGCGGGTAAGATAGCGCTCACAGGCGTCTTGCTTGTTATATACCGAAGCGCCAAAAAAACAGGGATAACAGATACGCCACCAAGTCTCCATCGGAGACTGTGTGCATCATCGAGATGACGTCCGTACGTCCGCCACCCGGACTCACCTGTACGGGCCCAATCCTCGATAAGTGAACATAAACAAGGCAGGCAGTCGCTGCGCCCTGATTATTGATTCGTGGCTCAAATCCGGAATAGTGGCCCTCAGCTATGGTATAAACAAGTTGCACATTAATATGTGTTAAATACGACACATGAATGAAATGAGGTGGTTGTATCAAAGTGTGGAACAGAATGTAGTATTGTTCTTGTCAAAAATTACGTGTATTCGTTTCGTTGATGCAGATTGGCATGTTCATTGTTATATCCGGTAAAAGTCTGTCCCAAAGGGGCTCGTCGTTTTCGCGCGCAATCTTAGAGGACCCCTGCTTGCACGTAATAACTTTGCACTTGTCCAACAGATTCTCCAAGCGTGTTATGATACTTATCGCGCTTCTTCTGCCTATTGTTGATTAATGACTGAATATTGGCTCAATGTTCTACTAATCTCATCCTCATTAAAAGTGTCTGACGTAGATGCCGGAATACTTGAGGCTTCCCAACCCCCAGAAGACCACGGAATTGTTTCTCCGCGTATCTATCGAAACACTTGTAGGCCTCGTCGTACGGCAGAACTCGTAGTCGCATAATAAGGTTCTCCGGTAGGTTACCCGTGCGCCGCTCAGCCTCGCTCAAGAAGACTTCGCCAGGCAAGATAAGGTAGTCGTGGTCTGGGCTGCGTTGCGTGCAGGCTGAGCAAGCGGCATGTTGGCTTTAACACTATTGACATATCAGATGACGCTGGGATTTTTGTTTCTGTTTATCTTCTCTGACCTAGAAGAAATGTTATAAAGAATTAAGAAAAGCACTCCTTAATTAGAGAACTAAGCTTTAACGAAATAATAATAACAATGAGTTTGATATTAGTTACTTTAGGGCAGGATACGGGCATCGACCAGGATAACATCCATCGCAAAGTCTATCGAATCGACGGTGTCTTGACAGGACAAGAGGATGGAATTGCATATTCGATGTCCCCCTGGTTCAAGAGGCCAGAACGTTCGGCCCTTCTAACAACTAGACGCGGTAACATTCCGTATAGCGGCTAATCTGCTATCAGAATATTGAGACAATATGCAATTTTGGCCTTTTTCTTTTTCTTTTTCTTTTTTCCTTTTCTTTTTTCCTCTTGGCTGATTAGCGTATTTTCCTTGAGCCAGGGGCAGCCAATATCCCAGCATAGTTGACTGTACATCTGGCCGAGCTTTGCCAACCCCATTCTTACCTATTCTCATCTGTTTACCTTGCACTTTCCATCTCTAACACGGAACAGCTTTGCGGCCCACTTGGCGCAGCTGCATATCGCATTGTCTTGAGTCAAGAAGGGATCCTGATCTAATCGAGATATGATCGGGATAAGTGAAGTAGCTGGTAGCAAATGAATTCGTACTCTCACTAGCTATAAACCACTAGAAACTATCGAAAGCCAAGTAGGTCGGCCCATTTATGAGGTTTTACTGTGATAGAGGTGAATAGGTTACAGAGGAAGGATGACGCCTTTCGCCTTAACCCCCTTAAAACAAGGATTAAAATTGACTACTCAAGCTGCGATAGGGGGATCGAGTGAGGGGTAGCATGCTATTGGACACACGGAACCGGCGGCTCCGGAGGCTATGATTTGTTGAAAGTTGTCATTTCAACGTCATTTCATGCAAGCGCAAAGCCGTAAGAGACAATCCAACCGATAAGAAATAAAAAAAGCGAGCCTGCAGATCCATCTGATCCGTTCATGGCCACTGAATCCTGGTATGCCACATCAAAATATTGTGTGTCTCATATGTAGCTGTACCATTTCGCAAGACTAAAATCCGTCATCTTTTCGTCAAAGCTAAGCGTCCCCTGTAATCGCCACTAATTCCAAGGTCTTCTACTCATGAGTCTATAACGACGTACTCCTTACTTCAGCCTTCCTTCTCTGGTGCCGCAAAGTCAAAGGATTTTCATGTGTTAATCGCCCTTTGTCTTTCACCAAAGACTGTTTTTCTCCCCTCGCGCGAGGACTGCTGTTTGTCCGCATGTTCCCCGAAACGCTCGAACTTCTGGTCCAACTTCGCCTCCCACTCTTCCTCTTTCTCTCATATGAGCTATTTTGGCAGCCCTCTTCCTAACTCGACGCTGGCTCGTTCGCTTTCCTATACTACCCACACAACCCCATCGACCTCTCTTTCGTGTTCATCCCTGTAACTCATTCTCTGCTGGTTTGGACTACCACGACGCTTTCGGCCTCACTGGTTCACCTAAAGGTCACGCCATGTCTTCTTCCCTTTCGAAAGCAAGGTTATGCGTCCACCCAGCGAGTAACCTCGGCGATAACATAAATGCATCTTCAGGTTCGCAAATTTACAGCTCTCGTACCATCTCCCCTACTAGTCATGCAAATTCCGAAATTTCTGACGACACCTCAGGTCCTACTACTCCTGGCAGTAACGAACATACCAAGGACGACATGGCTATCTCCAGCCGCCCCTTTCGCCAAGTTGACTATCTATCTCACAATTGGAGGGAGGAGGATATTTGGGCATCGTGGCGATACACCGTGATAAGACGGGGAGATTTGCTCGACTGCGCACGATTAGAGAATGCTGCTTGGAGAACGTGGATCAAGGTCAAAAACAGTTTAAAAACCATCCCCCCTGGGACGCTTAATTGGTACGTATTCCCAAAACCTTCACGTAGTATTCGATGGGAATGCTTATATCGCTAAGGCACAAGGATTACGATATAACCTGGCTTTATGGTCCTCTGCTCCTAGCGCGCAATGCCCATGACTCTACCCGGACTGAGTTCTATAAAGTGCCACTATCCAAAACTGATTCACGTGCGAAGCTCAGCAAAAAGCCTATCCTGAAGAAGCGGAGCATGGCTGAAGAGGTACTCCAACAATTATTGTCGACAACCTCAGTACTGAAGCAAGCTACAGCAGCTGTCAATGCCGAGGGTCTTTCAAAGGTCCATTATCTATTCCAAACACTTTCTAAGCAACGATTGAGTGGAGAGAGTAGTAGCCTTTGCCTGTCCACAAAGCCCTCCAGGATCATACTCCCTACCTGTGAGCGAAAGCGCATCCATTTCGACGAACGAGTCGAGCAATGCATCATTGTGGAAGCTCAGGGACCCGAGCATGATGATAACAACTCGGACAACAACTGTTGTGGTAGCGATAGTGATTCGGATGGTGGTGCAATGGTAAAGCGCACGAAGACAAGGAAGCGGCCGCTTTTTCAACAGAACGATTTCGAATCAGAGCCAGGTGAAGCAAAGACAATTTTCATGCTTTCATCCACTAGTCTCAAGTCATGGGAAGATACTCCAGAACCACTAAGGGTGGCTAGTCCGCTGTCTCAAGGCCCTCTTATACCCTCTTCTTCATTACAAGCTGTTCGACCTGCTCAGCAGCCTATAATATTATTTGTTGGTGAAGAAGGGGTGAACGACAGTCTCGAAGATATACCGCTCAGCTCTGGAATGGGCAGGCCGTCACCATCTGCCCAAGGCGCCAAAAACGACCTTCACCGACCCATGTCTTCGGATAGCAGTTGTGAAGATCTTGCAGCCATGCAAAGGACTCCTTCTAGTCTGTTCTTACTATACGAGAAGTGGGGAGCATCCTCTGCGGACAGTATCCTTAATCGTTTTATAGAAACTGTTAATACTGCCCGCGACTTTGCTTATATTATTTGGAACGTTGGCCGGAAAAGGTAATAAGAGTGCTATTTATAATTTAAATTAAAGTAACGTGCATGATAAGCAAGCGGTCAAAAAAAGCGACTGGTCAATTTTCGTCACCTTGCAACGCTAAGTCCTTAAAAAAAACAACCACAACACTCGAAATCGACTCAGATCTATTGGAGATCTATTCTAGGAGTCTATTACTTGTATCTGACATCTTCGTGCGTTGTGTCCCGTTTTGCCGCAAATGCCGCATCGCCGCTCCTTGGTGTCTGACTTTTGCTTCCGACCGCCATTTTGGCGGCTTTCTTCCTCTAGCTGCACATCTATTTGGTCTTGGTCTTGCAAATCTTGCCCTTGGCGTATAGTTAGACTACCTCCTTCTCGAAGACGCTTTTTCTTGGCTCGTCGACGTCGACTAAGTGTCTCGTTCTCTTGTCGAAGGATCTGGTTCTCCGACCTCAGTAAGGCGATCTGGTGCATGATTCCTTGTGTCCCTTTTGCAAATTGGTCGACAGCATGAATAATCGATGTCGGGGAGCTTCTTTGGTGTCGAGAGATCCGATTCTTGATAAAATTCGATTGTGAGCTCGCCTACAGCGGGTTGTGTGGCGTCCAAGATACCCAAGGCGTAGGTAGCTCGTCAACACCCTCAACTGGTGTTGGCGTACGTAGCTTCACATCAAGTCGAGAAATCACACTCTCTGGGTCTAGAGGAACGAGACCTACTCCTCGAAAACCTCCACGGATGTTTTTCCCCGTCATCGACTCTCGAAATGCTACTAAGAACGCAGGAAAGAAATCCTCCTTGGCAATATGCGTCGTACCTGCCCGCCTCTTCTTCTCAATTTGTCGCCCGTATGCTTGCTTGAGCGGGCCGAAACAACCGACATCAAGAGGCTGAAGTAGATGAGAGGAGTGCGGAGGCATACAGAGCGTCACAATCTTGTTTTGCTTACAGAAGAGCTCGAAGTCGACTGACTGGTGACTTTCGTGGCCGTCTAGGACGAGCAGGCGATATTCGCCAATCGTGGGCAATTTGGTGTGTTTATCGAAGTGTCGGATCCATTCTAGGCCCCTCTCGCTCGTTGTCCAGCCGTTATCGGCCGTGGAGATGACCCAGTCTTGCGGTAGAGGGCTGTCTTGGTACCATGTCGATAGGTGGCATCGACCCGCCACAATGATGAACGGCGGCACGCACCAACCCTCACAACTGACGCCCTATATCACCGTAATCCACTCACGGTTTCCAGGCTGCACTAATTTCGAGCTAGAACTTCTTTCTGCACTTGTAATGACCATACCTCTTGAGATAACACCCATCATAAAGCCAGTCTCGTCAAAGTTGTAGATATCCGACACGGCGATGCCATACTTCGCGATTGTGTTCCACACGAGCGCGAACCAAGCCCGGATAACTTCTGGGCCTTCGCATTTGGCCCTAGTATAGTCGTATCTCTGAAAAAAACGCGTCTTTAGCTCTGGTTGTCGTTTGACAAAGTTTGAAGCCCAGCGCTTGCCGACGACAGGCCCGTCGCGGTCAGCGAGAAGTTTATTAGCCATATCTTCCACATCACGAAGGTGGGAAGAAAATGCTCGCGAGTCAAGGTCAATAACATATCGGACGATTGTTTCTTCCTCTACATCAGTCAGATTCCGAGACTTGGGTGTGCAGTCGCGTCGTGCAGGGACGCGGTCTCTCCGACGACGCAAAGTCGTGTTTGAGACTCCGTAGATCGTAGCAGCACGATGCACCTTCAAATCTGGGTCATTTTGAAGCGTTTGAAGAGCAAGAACAACATTAGCTTCGTTACTTAACTGTGACATGTGTTTTGGCTGATGAATGGGGGCTGAAGCAAGGTAGGGAGGGTTTAGGTGGAGAATTGACCACTCGCTTGTTTTGACCGCTCGCTTATCATGCACGTTAATCTGCTTTTTTTCCGTTGCCCTGCCATTCTCTATCATCAACAGGTCGTGCCTCTCTTTCCCCTCAATCAAACTCTAACGAACTTCCTCCTCTCGGACTTGACCAAATACAGGGCGCCCCTCAACTCCATGAACCATCCCCCATACAAATCGCCACTGATGCTGTCGACGAAGGCCTGCTGTGACTGCGATAGTCGCCATCCCTTCTTCAATCGATGGACCAGCTTTTCTAGAGCTTCCCTTTGAGCCTTGATTGAACGGGCTAGCTCGGGCCTCTGGTTGTTGATTTTCGACAGTAGCTGGCAGCCGAAGATAGCGAGATACACGCGCTGTAATAGTGGCAGCTTATCAATATCTCGTAGATTGTCGCTTGTGAGCTCTTTGGAGCGAAGCAGGCCGTCGAGGCGGCTGATGGTATACTGGTCAAGGCGCTTTATATAACGGATCCGCAATGGATATCGCCGATCGGGTGACCACGAGGTGTTTGAATCGTACAGCGATGAGGCATTGCAGTTGTGATTGTGGTTGGTTTTCATTTGTTCTTGTGCTAGCGTTGATCGCATTTGGAGGTTGACGATGGAGAGGAAATTCGGGCCGCCGAGCCCGTGGGGAAACACCATTTTTATGCTTGCGAATTGAGGCCACTTGTTCAGTTGGATCATAAGGTTCAGGCAGCATCTGTGTGATGTGTTGGGAACTCTAATGCGAAGGTTATTGTGTTTTTTGGCATGGTGCATCATGCCTTATATTGTGTTTAAAATCTGTTGTGTTATCTCTAGCTGTGAACCCCCAATATGACTATTGTGGGAAAATCTATCTTGAAATAAAAGTCGGCCATCAGCCTTTGACTATCTGTCCTATTAGTCATGATAAGTGTGAGACTGAGGCCGCCCGAGCCTGTCGGACCTGCGAAAGATTGTGCTTTACTTGAGATGTACGGGGATGAGTATCCCCCAACACATCTAAACGGAACGCCAAAACTGAAGTCAAAGTTTCTTCAGTTTTATCATAACGACATTGGCCGAAGTATGTTGCAGCTAGGTTGCACATGGTGATCATCGTGCCTTCATGCTTATTCCCCATTGTCTTTTGTTGAAGAGCCAACAGTGATACAAATATATCTTCAGCGTCTCCGTAACGACCTTGCATACCGTATGTGATGGCGAGGGAACCCATGCTCCAGATTGTGTGAGGGTGTTCGGCCCCCAGAGCTTCCTGTCGTAGGGCCAGTAAACGGCAAAAGATTTCCATAGCTTCTCTGTATTGTGCTTGCGCATAAAGTGACGAGGCCAAGTCTCCCAAGCTCCAGAGCGTGTCAATATGCTTTTCCCCGAGGTCCTCGGTTCTTAGTCGCAGTGCTTTTCCTGCTACTTTCTCCATATCTCTCCATGCTCGTTGCTTACAGGAGTAGGCTGAAATAAGAACGAAGAGTCTTGCTGCCTCCTGTTTCTTTCCCCGCCTCTCAGCCACATTGCAAAGGTATAGTGCGTGAGCAAAAATATTAATATATCGAGTTCCTCTCTCCTTTGCATCATTCTGCAAAAGTCTCGTCATGATTGTTGCAGCTGCATCGATGAAACGACTATCATCGTCGTCATTCGCGAGGCTTGAGTGCGATCTCATCATGACACTTGTTCTTAAAATGTTCGCCGTACTGGCTGAAGATATCCGAGCGGCTTTATGTGTGGGTTTGGGGATCTCGTACTTGATTTCGCCCGTTTCATCTTTATTGGATCGCAGGAAAGAAACTTCCTGAAGAAGTGTCACAGCGGATTCAACCTCCTGCAATCATATGTGAGAGTCTTCTTCCCCATGCATATCGGTTGAGGCGGCTTCTGTAATCAGAACCAACGATATATCCTGATTCGAAAGATACGCGAGCGTATGCAGTATATCGTATGCAACCCGACTATTTTGCTGAACGTACCGCGTCGAAATGATCCATGGTTTCAGGATATTTGGGGAAAGACAGGACTCCAAGTGTGAAATGGAATCAACAAACATTCCAGTAAAGAGTGCTAAGCGAGATAGCTCTGACAAGTATTCAGTGATGCTAGTTCTTGTCTTTCGCATGTAACATCCTACTTGAACAATCGCCAGTGGAAGGCAATCGAGCTCGTTCAGCAAACTTTCAAAACAAGCGATTTCTGTAGTGTCGATCTTTTATCTCTTGCAATTTCGAAGAGCCTGCACGCCTCACCAAGCCTCATTCGGCGGACTAGAATTGCTGTTGTTTGACCTCCAATAGCATCCATGGTTCTTTCATGACAACTTGTCCATAATGTTGAACCTGTACGGCTGCAGGGTATGAAATCAAATAGACATACCCGCTGTTCTGAGCAGTTTGACCTAGTGTCATCATCAAGTGCTGCAAGGTCATCAACACCGTCAAAAAGTACCAGCCACTGTGGCTCTGACTCAATGCCCTCACACACTGCTCTGAGCAACTCTTTCTCGTTGAAATAATCTCTTAAACCTAGCCTCCGACCAATTGCTCTGACATCGCGCAGAAAAGTGGTTCGGTTAGTGGCGTGGATCCAGAAAACAGAACAGGTAGGATCCTCACGCCGAGAGTAGGCAAACTCGAGTGCGATCTGTGTCTTGCTGTTGTTGTTTGTATCAGAAGCATTCTATCATAAAATGTGGATAGCAGTCAAAGAATAACTCACCCCGACCCGCTGGTACCCCAGAGACTGACTCTATGACCGCTACCAGATGCCCGGAGTAAGGAGTTCTTCAGCTCAATGGTTAAGTCTGAGCGACAAACAAAGTTCAGATTGCGGGGGAAAGGTAAAACACGGCAGGACTGACGTGCCAATGTTAAGAGCATATTAGACGAGCGATCGCCCTCATTCGCAAGGACAGGGTCGGTTTGGGATTTGCTCGAAACTCTATAGGAATCCATTTCCATTACAAAATGAGAACAATATATAACGTGCATGATAAGTCGGTGGACCGGATAAGTGGGTGGATCACTTTCCCCAGCCTCTTGAAACCGGAACCGGTATAAAAACACCACAAACTATCTGAATACGTCTAACTACTCGTTATACTGTTTTTCAGACGTCTTGACTACTATTTGACATGTCCTTGTATTATGCCCGGCTTTTCCGCATACGCCACATTGCCGAACAGCCGGTTGCACTGACCTTCCTTGACCACCACTTCTTGAGGATTCAGCCACTACCTGCGTGTCAACGCCCATCTGATCAATCACCTCCCTTGCTTCCTCTACTGTCATTATCCCTCCTTTTTGTAGTCTAGTCCTTTTTGCCCTTCGACGCCGGCTTAGTATCTCATTTGCCTGTCGAAGGTCTCTGTTCTCGGCTGCTTTCAGGACAACTTTGTGCATAACTGTCGTAGCTCCTTTTGCAAGAGATATAACAGCTTCTAGAATTGACTCTGGAGAGCTACTCCTGTGTCTTCTTATACGCCTCATAAGGTATTCAGACTGAGATTCGGCCTCAAGTGCTGTCTTTGGCGTCTTTGAAATCCAAGGGGTCGATGGTTCGGCGACCTCGTCGGCGGGCGTTGGGGTCCGTAGCTGCACATCAAGCTTCGAGATCACATTTTCCGGGTCAAAAGGTTCTAGACCGGCCCCTCTGAAACCTCCCCGAATATTGTATTCCGTAAAAGTAGCTTGAAACGCGGCGTGAAAGGCAGGAAAGAACTCGGTCTTCGTGATATGGGTTATCGAGCATCTGATCAGATGCTCTATTTCTCGACCATACGCCATTTTCAGCACTGCAAAGCACCCAACATCAAGCGGCTGGAGCAGGTGAGACGCGTGAGCCGGCATACAGATTGTGACGATCTTATTGTCCTGGCAATATCTCTCGAAATCGGCAGAATGATGGCTTTCGTGACCGTCAAGAATCAGAAGACGATGGCGACTATTCGATCGCTTAGCTGTAGACCGATCAAAATGCTTAAGCCACTCAAGGCCCAGTTGGTTATCTGTCCAGCCGTTTTGGCTCGTTGCAATAACCCAATCGCCCGGAAGCGTAGCTTCTTGGTACCAGTTGGCGAGATGATACTGGCCAGCACCAATGATAAATGGCGGGATCACTGGGCCTTCCGCGTTGACGGCCTGAATGACGGTAATCCATTCACGATTTCCAGGCTGCACTGATTTCGGTCTTCCAAGTCTTTCTGAACCCGTGACGATCATTCCACTTGCAATCATGCCCATCATAAAGCCAGTCTCATCGAAGTTCCACAGATCATCTAATCGGATACCATACTTCGCAATTGTGTTCTGTACGAGCCTAAACCAGCCACGGATAATAGATGGATCTTCGCATTTAGCTCTCTGATAGTCATGTTTCCGAAATAAACGCGTCTTAAGCGCTGGTTGTCGCTTTACGAAGTTATGAGCTCAGCGCTTGCCGACGGGTAATGCGTCGCGGTCAGCTAGCAGAGAATTGGCCATTTCTTCAACAAAACGCAGTCGCGATGGAAATCCTCGGGAATCCAAGTCTAGAATGAACTGAACTATCATATTTTCCTCTAGATCTGATAGTTTCCGTGACTTTGGAGTAGCGTCGCGCATCGCAAGAATGCCATTTTGACGACGACGCAAGGTGCTATAAGGGACTTTGTAGATACTTGCAGCGCGTCGTAGGCTCAGTGTTGGATTATTTTGGATGGCCTGGAGAGCAAGAAGGATTCTAGCTTCATTAGAAGGTTGTGACATGTTTGATGGTTAAGAACTGGTTGATCAGGTAGGTAAGATGTAGAATGAGGGATTTTTGATCCACCCACTTGTCCGGTCCACCCACTTATCATGCACGTTATGGATATTTGTGATTCATACTCAATAAGAAAATTCCATTTATATAACCCTTTGGCTAATTATAGGAAGCATCTTATCTACTTACTTCCGTAAAATAACTACTTATCCTAAAACAAGATGGATAGGTGGTTAGTGCAATATTCTTTTAAGAGACCCGCATTGAGTTCCGTATCTCCTGGTCTAAATTTGCTTCTAATAATGTAATGCTGTTTTTACAGAGCAGAATGCCAGTGTTGTGTTTTGTGGGGCTCATTTGTGTGGCAATACGCGACGACTCGTCTTTATTAGTTCTTAACCTCAATGCTTTGTGATGTTTGTCTGATGTCATGTAAGATCAAAATACCTCGCTTCCATATTCAACCCATTAGTAGACCGAGAGGCTTTGAATTTCTAGGCAGTGATTCATCGCTATAAGCGGAAGGTCCAGGACGTCGAGCTGGATTGAAAGAACCGTTGGAGACAATATACTTCTCCTAAAGGCGAGCCTCTATGACACATGGGGCCATCTAACGACGGCCCAGTCAGTGCCAAATTTTCCTCTTTCTTTTTTCGTCAGTATCTTGCTTTTTCATATCCTAGAAGAGGGTGTACTGGCTGGCTAAAGTGACTAAGTACTTACAGGGCTTTTCCCGTTTCTCCGCACGAGAGGATCAGGTTTTGGATTAGTGATCCGAATTTAATCAGACACTATAATTTCGATTTATATGGCAGTGTTACATAATTGTCATTTTACAGTAATTCTACGGGTTGTCACGAGCTTCGAGCATTCCGCCTTGCGTCATAAACACATGCATTGCATGAAACTGTGCAGCCGCATGTACGACGCATAACATCCTGGCATTCTACCCTCAAAAACCCGGCAGTTCACTAAGCTGTCGGTCAATCTGAATGTAATAAATAATCGAGTAAGTGACTATAGCTTCGTCAGAATACTTCTCGGTTCGTTTCTTTACGTCAATAAGAGGCGAGTTCTTGAATGGGAACCTTCGACAACCCTTTATAGCAGGACAATCCCCATAATTGAATATTCTTTGGCCTTGTGGCGGCAGCTTGATATCAGCTTGAGGAAGGCCGTTATTTCCTTTGTGATGAGGTTTGGCGTGTCCTCAAGTAGAAGTATTATATTAGGACTCCATCCTTTATCGCGACCCTTTCCCATTGCTGAAAGCAAATGCCAGAAGAATGACGCACTCTGCTCATGAATAAGTACCTGTAGTGCCAAGTAGAGAGCTTTTATCTGGAGCATGATTTACTAAAGATACAGCACTGTTTATTAAGCATGTATACTGCTTCAAGTCCCTATCAGATACGAAACTTAATACCCCACACGGATTTCTGTATCAAATCGGGATTACTGAGGGAAGTCTTTATTGACTGAGGTACAAAGAAACAAAATAACCAGCATGCCACTACATAGGCCAATTGAAATGGACGAGTGGCAACCACCGGCCAGGCCAAACTCCGAAGCGAATCAGAAAGTTATTAATGGCCTATCGTTCCCTGGTGAATGACGATGAATGGACAAAATCATCAACAAATCCGAAAGACAGTGATGACGTATGATTCTTTGACCTGGTTTGAGGAAAAAACAGAAACAACCAAGGGCCCCGAGAAATTCGAGGTGCAATATGTATGTTGCATATGCGCAATGACAAATATTTCGATCATACGCGATACAATTGCCAGCTTCCTCAAAGGCCCTATGACGGATTGGTGAAACCGACTCATTTCTACAACTATAATTCGCTCCTTGAGCAGCCTCTAAGCGGATGACGCATCCTGACCCCACGAGTGAAGACTAGTCTTATCAATCAATAGTTCCTATGCAACAAACCAATACTTTCCTTCGTCCCACATATCATTTCTCTTGTTCCATTTTCTATCACCAGCTGAAAGGGGGTGTTGGCGGTTGATGTTGAAAATGACAGTCTTACGACGTCATTATCATCCAGCTGACGCCCGAAACGCTGGCCAACAAGCGTAATGACGATCAATTGTGTTGGCCGTGATACGCGGTACAGGTGTCTCAGTCAGAAAGAGGAGATACTAGCTAAGTTAACCGCATACCGTGCCCTCATCATCCCCCTTCAGCCTACTGTCCTGACACCCAAGGATGTGCCCTATCAAGGCCGTTCATGAACGGGTAATCCATCGCAGGACAGAAGGAAGACTCCGGTCATGACCGTCATCACATTTGTGCCAGTTCTAGCAATCAAACTTTTGATGCCAGTCTCGTAGTATGCCCCGACGTTGACGAATCAGATTTCCCAGATCATGCGTACTAACTGTGACGCGACGGCGTAGCACAACGGCATTTCACCCAAGTCCGAGCCGAGGCCGGTTGAAAGTCCGGTTGTCCAAGCGTCATAGTGGACTCAATTTGTCTCAGAATGTCCGAATGCGAAATTGTCCGAGATGATTCAACGATGCTATCTCCCGCACATGGTCTCCTAAGCTTTAATCAGCCGCATAACGGGGTACCATCTCATCAAGAAGCCGTCTAGTAACAGAATGATGTACACAGTCGAACAGCTGGATCATAGGTAAGTGAAGGGCCACCGGTGGGTGGTGCGAGGAATAGTGTATTTGTCTGCTCCAAGACTTTTTCTACTCACGCACGCAGTTTCCGCTAAAAATAGAGTTTCGATGAGGAGGCTGACCACAGTGCTCGCCAATGAGACTTTGATGGACCAAGGTCGTGTACGACATCTACGCATTGTCTCAAGTAGGAGTGGCTGACTGTTTTAACCTGATGAGATTTCTAAGGTGACGCTGGAACACTCGCCCTTGCCACGGTGGTTGCACTGTCTTCGGGTGTCATCTACTGACTCTGCTTAGAACCTATAGATCTGATCTTTTTTGCAGCCAATCTCTTCTAAGATACCGGTGCTGTTTTTCTTTCCCACTAGAGCTTCCTCCAGCGCAGGTGGCCCGCAAACAAAAACCTTGGTGTTGACGTCTCTAGGGGGTGCCGCTACCTCCTGCAGTAGATCCTTGTCAATGCGGCCTTGACTGAAGGGTGAATCTCCAACGGGCTTGCTCAACGTGAAGATGGGCTTGAAGCGGCCGGGATACGCCTACGCAAGTTACTCGAATTTCTGACGCAGTAAAATGTCATCGTTACCATAGACGCCATAGACGAGTCTAATTACTGTTTTGTCATTGGGGTTACTCAAAAATGCCCTGCGTTAACTGGTACAAAGGGGTGATGCCAGCCCCGCTGCCAATCAGAGTGATGCGCGAGTAATTATTTGCCTTCCATTGAAACCCCTTCAAAGTAGCGATAAACAAAGAGCTTGTCGCCCGGCTTCAGGGAGTGTATATGTCCGCTTGCTCTGCCGTTGGAATATTTTTTGACAAGCAATTCTAGGTAGCCCGTCTCGTCTGGTTTCACACAAGTTAGCCAATCATTTCCTCTTCGAACCCGAACAAGGACGCGCAGAAACAAACCTGACGAGCTAATTGGAGTGTAGGGGCGTAATACTGGGAGAATTGTCCCACTGGACCAGGAGGACGTCAAAAGAGCACCTACGCCAACGTTAACATAGGAGTTCGAACCAAAACGAAGTTATTGATACTCACTAGTCAAGGGAAGCCCAGAGATATCTGTCTGATGCGGAAGCTGGAACCGGACCCTCTTGGTGTTTTGGTTCACCTGTTCGACATCTTCCACATAGAGTGATTTCTGGGCCAGCCCCCCAGGGAACACCTTGACTGGCGCTGAAGATTGTGCAGCACTGTTGCGGAAAAGCAGGCGAAACCAATGCCACCTGCAATGAGTGACGTGAGCACGGAGACTGGGCGAACACGCCACACGGGAAGATGGGGGAACATTTCGGTACAGAAGGCTTGGGGCTGTGGTGTGATTTCTAGGGAGGACGTCCCTTTTAAACTACCGGACGTGCTATGTCGAACATCATCCCTATGACTCGGCACCTACCAGTAAACACTCACAAAGTTCAACACAACTACCTCAGTGGCGACAAAGCCGGGGTTAGGGGAGTCTCGCGATGACGAATGATACAGAAGGAGAAAATATAAGTCCGACTTGGCTTCTCGCCCATATGCCTTTTTCAGTGGCCCAAAGCACCCAACATCAAGAGGCTGGAGTAGGTGAGATGAATGAGCTGGCATACAAAGCGTGATGATCTTATTCTCCTCGCAGTATCTCTCAAAATCGGCAGAGTGGTGACTTTCATGACCATCAAGGATCAGAAGGCGATAGAGACTAACTGATTGTTTACTTGTAGACCGGTCAAAGTGCTTTAGCCACTCAAGGCCCAGCTGGTTATCGGTCCAGCCATTTTTGCTTGTTGCAATAACCCAATCGCCCGGGAGGTCGCATTCTCGGTACCAGTTGGCAAGGTGATATTGGCCTGCACCAATGATAAATGGCGCGATCGATTGCCCTCCTGAACTGATCGCCTGGATTACAGTAATCCATTCACGATTTCCAGGCTGCACTGATTTTGGCCTTCCTTGCCTTTCTGAGCTTGTAATGGCCATTCCAGCCATAATTTGGCTCATCGTAAAGCCAGTCTCATCAAAGTTCCAGATATCATCTGATCGGATACTATACTTCGCGATTGTGTTCTGTACGAGCCTGAACCAGCCACGAATAATAGTCAGATCTTCGCATTTAGCTCTCTGATAGTCATATCTCCGAAAAATATGCGTCATAAGCTCTGGTTGTCGCTTTACGAAGTTATGAGCCCAGTGCTTGCCGACAGGTGACGCGTCGCGGTCAGCTAGCAGAGAATTGGCCATTTCTTCAACAAAACGCATTCGCGAGGGAAATCCTCGCGAATCTAGGTCAAGAATGAATTGAACTATCGTCTGTTCTTCTAGATCAGATAGTTTCCGAGAGTTTGGAATAGAATCGCGTCGCGATTGAATGCCATTCTTTCGATCACGGAGGGTGCCCCATTTGACTTGATATGCCTGGGCAGCACGTCGGAGACTTAGTTTTGGGTTATTTTGAAGGGCTTGAAGTGCAAGAAGTATTCTAGCCTCATCTGAAGGTTGTGACATGCTGGGTAGTTGAGAACTATCTGATTAGATACTTAGATGTAAGGTTGAGGGATTTTTGGTCGGCTCGCTTATCAACCA
>JABCJZ010000269.1:0-51030 GCA_013184445.1 Fusarium sp. NRRL 53497 | reverse complement strand
ATATAAAATAGAAATACGAAAAAAAAAAAAATTTTAATTATAAAGATTTTTACTTTTAATATAGTAATTATAATAAATAGCCTATAAGTTATTATAAATATAATCTTAAGGTAGAAAAGAGGTATTATTAGCTTATTTCTTCTTTATAAAAAGACCCTTATAAAAATACTTAATAAAGATATAAAAGTAAATTATATAGCTATAATTAAGATTATAAAAATATAAATAAGGGAAAATTCTTTATTTTCTTTAATTAACTTAAGGAATTATATTTTAATATACTAACTTTTTTTCTGCGCTTCTCCCTTTATTTACTAGCACATTTTCTAGCTCCACATCGTAACGTGGGGAAAGGTCCAAGCTCCCGCGCCAGCGCCAGGTTAAGACTCAGGTTACAGCTCCCATTTTGCATCTCCGCTTCCTCACTGAAAACTTCTCCCGATCAACAACCTACCCATAAGACGTAATCAAGGCCAGATTTGGTATCCGAGACCCATCAGGCTCGCGAACAGTCAGGCCCCTCCGGGACTAACTGTTTTCAGCCGTCCGCAGCTCGTTATGGCTCTTTCGGCCAATGCGAAAGATGCCCCAAATCTGGATCCGAGCAGCAAGAACGTCTCCCCAAAAGGCCATGCTGCCCGTCAAACAAATAAGCAGCAAGTACGGCATCGTGCTTCCGTCGCCTGTGCGTCATGTCGCGACAGAAGAATTCGCTGCGTGGTCCCCAAGAATCAAGCCGAATGCACCGCTTGCGCAAAGTCAGGTACAGAGTGCATCATCAAGAATGACGATGAGCGCAGACGGTATGAGCTTATGTCTCTCGGCCTCATCATGGGTCAAGGCTAATTAATATCTCTAGACCCATATCCAAAGCATACATGTCCTCATTGTCAGACAGAATCTCATTGTTGGAGGGCTTGCTCTTGGAAAAGGGCGTGGTACCTCCTCCAGCGACCCATCCCCCAAAGACAAGGCACGATTTTCAAGATACTATAGCGGCCACATCCGGTAATGCTGATCCATCGCCGCAATCTGACTCAAAGTCGCCGGGGAGTGAAGATCGCTCTCCTCCGGACTCTCACGCTGATGATTATGCGATACGTGAGAGTGAGCCTGTGGCCAGGAATTCACGTGAAAATCAGCCAGCGCATTCACGTTCGAACGAGGATTCAGCATTTCGCATCTTAGATCCAAAGCAAGAGGATATTATCCATCGGCTTCTTTCTACAAAAGGCAACCTATCGTTCGACCAAATCTCTGGAAGGCTACGTTTCTTTGGCCCTACAGCGAACAGTCATGTTTATGCGGAATCGGCAAGCCTGTCCTATATCCGTGCGCCGCCTGAACAGATTCGCAGAGCAGAGAAAATCATTCAATCGCTGAGTCTTGAGACACACGACTATCTCATTGACAGATTTTTTCAATATTACAATTCTGTTATCCAAATTATTGATCGAGATGCTTTTGAAGCTGACCGGGTATCAAAATCTTCCAAGTTCTATTCTCATTTTCTTCACATAGCAGTATTGGCTATGGGCTATCGTGCAGCCGATATGGATAGAGACGATATGCGTAAAATTACGCTGAGTCTACGAGAAAGCTCTCTTCACAGAGAGGCCAAGCACATGCTCGACATCGAGCTCGAGCGTCCCGGTGGAATTCCAAGTGTCCAAGCTTTGCTGTTACTTGGCGATCTTGAATGCGGTGTTGGAAGAGATAATACCGGTTGGATGTATTCCGGTAAGTCCTGCAGACATCATGCTTTTTTGAATTTCTTTCCAGTTAACCATGTCTAGGAATGGCAAATCGCCTTGCTTTCGATATCGGCCTCCATCTTGATTGCACCAGTAACATGTCAGAACAAGATAGTAAGGTTCGAAACATGGTCATGCAGGCGT
Source organism: Fusarium sp. NRRL 53497 (assembly GCA_013184445.1). Classification (NCBI taxonomy): domain Eukaryota; kingdom Fungi; phylum Ascomycota; class Sordariomycetes; order Hypocreales; family Nectriaceae; genus Fusarium; species Fusarium sp. NRRL 53497. Next base: position 49,132 of record JABCJZ010000269.1, on the reverse strand, counting down.
GCGTTATCTACGACCGATATTGGGGGCTGTTCCTCGGTCGACCTTTGGCTATCAAGAGTCAAGACGTTGACCTCTTGTCAAGCCGATTTTCACAACTAGCGTCTTTCGGCCTGGACGTTCCTGCAGTCGATTTGACAACGGAAATTTATGAGCAACTCATTGAGTTAATGGAGCTAGCAGGACGTATTGTCGAGATACGCGACCTCGGCAACTCCAACAAACCTGTGGAACAAAACGGCATGCTTGCTACCAATGAAGGAGAGGAAAACAAATACTTGCAAGTCATCAACCTCGACAGGCAACTTCAAAACTGGTACAGGCGATTGCCCGATCGCATGGCATGGAAGCCGAGCAATGTCAAGACAGCTCCATATAGCTTCTTTCTATTGCATCAGCAATATCATGTGACTATGATTTTGCTGCATCGGCCATGGGCCAAGTATGGTTCAATCTCAGGCGACAACGCGAGCACAGGATCCCATCCTAGTCCTGAAGACGACAGAAAGGCAGATTCTGAAAGTCCCGGGCATCACTTCAGCCACACTGCTGAAGGTTCCTCGATGTCGACAGATGATCGTCAACGAGTCGTTCATAGCAGCCGTACGTCTTTAGCTCGCAGTATATGTACTCAGCAAGCGATACGTGTGGCCCGGATCTTCTGGCAACATCGTCAGCGGTTCGACGGACGAAAGATTTTTATCACAGGAATCCAGCACGCTGGCACTGCGTCGATTGCGTTGATCGCTGCACTCGCCTACCAGCGCAACGAGCCAAATCGCCAGACTTATATCGGCTATCTTGAGATTCTATCAGATGCTGTTGGCGATATGAGTTCCACATATCACCCAGCCAGTAGAATGGATGATTTGCTCAAAGCTGTGCTTGAGCAGATTCGGAGTAGCATAAGTGATGTTTCAAGGTCGCGCAGCGGTAGCGCAGGTCAACACACGATCAGTGGAGGTGGCAGCAGTGTGAGAAGTGGTATTTCTCATGACAGCAATGCATCGGTCCCTGTTGTTCCTGTAAGGCGCGAAGCAGATGCTGATTTTAGTCAGCCTCACAAGAAGAGACGGCCATCTATTCACCGGCAGTCTTCAGACCTTGCTTCATCGAAGCCGTCGTTTCTTGGTATGACGTTGCAACCCACAACATCCCTAACTGATAAACCCTATGGCATGCCATACGGTCAACAGAGCCAGCCACCGCTTGATTCAATCATGTTCCCGATGAATGTGCACAGTCAACCAGAGCAGCTTGGCCTCAGTTTGGTTGGTGGGAATGCTGTCAACGCGCATCATACCGACATTACTTCAGGACACATGGTAGGATCACTAAACGCTGCGAGCCTCCCCAACCCGTTACCCGACAATTGGGGGCTACCTAACATGCAGCCGCCTTTTGTACAAGGCCAGTTTCACGGCGCCATCGACTGGTCGTCCGGAACTGCTGGTCTTAGTGCCAGTTCAGTTTTGAACCAAAGTGCGGCCATGTCAACTGGTATCATGTCAGGATTGGCCGCTATTGGCTCAGTGAAAGAGCCACCAAAGTTCGGAAGTAACCAAGGCGGTGGTATACATGAACCATCATCCAGTAAACTTCCTCACATTGGAACAAACTGGACCGGCGGTAGTGTCGGGCCTGTGGGTTCAGGGAGTATGGACGGGTATGGTCCAAATATGGGTAAACCAACACGTCTGGATGATGGGAATAACGACGAACAGAGGAATTACTCTCTTGACTTTTTCAATTTTTCCTAGTCTTTATTACTGCATGTCTGTCTTCTGCAAGGTGTTCAAGGTTGCTCACGCTTGTAATGTTTAGTCGTCTTGGTTTGATTTCTTAAGTTGATTTTGCTATCTACATAGTTTTGGAAGGTCAATATGTCTGTAACTATATGAAACTGTATTTTAGAGCTACGTCTCATTAGGATACTTCCTGTAAATTCCTTCAATAAAAGGCCATCGGGTGGGCGACCGCCTAGTAAGTAACGCGTTCCATGTTATCATCTCTAACTCCTACCAGGCTCTGTTCAAGTCTCCATGGTTTTCAACCATAGACGAAGACGACCTATCTGTAAAATTTCAAACAACTTTGAGGCAGCAGGCATGGCTTGATATAGATTAGGTCCTTGAGAAGGGCAACGTAAACTACAGGATCGGTGTAGGCTGAGTCTTTGTTTTGCACTCATGGGTCGGAGGATCTGGCTTGAGAACCTTTGCTAGAGATTCTGATCTAAATATCTACACGCTACAAGCCTTCAAAGATCTAGTTACTCGTAAATCCTCCATCACATATCATACTAGCGCCTTGCATATAGCTGTTCATAGGAGAAGCTAACAGAACAATAGCATCAGCCACCTCCTCCATCATGGCAAGTCGCTTCAAAGGAGTTCGCGCCAGATCAACAGCAAGTGGTGAGTTTGGGTTGCGACTCATGATATTCGTCAATAGAGGCGTCTCGACATAACCTGGGCAGATGGCATTGATGCGGATGCCTTCACCCCCATACGAATTTGCATCTGCTCTCGTCAAACCGATGATTCCTATAATACTGTTAGCGCTTGGTTTGACTTGGTATCCATATTTTGTTCATTGCATACCGTGCTTGGCAGTTGTATAAGCTGTGTGATCTTGGTTGTTCGGCGCGACAAGAGCAAACATACTTCCAACGTTGATAATTCTTCCACGGCCTATTCGAGGACCCAGATCGCTATGACGATGTTTAGCTTCTTAGCCATTCGAAATCAAGGTCCCTTGGCAGACATACTCTTGATTCACCATAACCCTCAGCTCCTCCTTCTGGCATCGATATACGCCCTGCAAATTCACATCAAGAATTCTCATCCATTCATCATCCTCCAACTCGTGCGTCTTTCGACCACTGCCACTGATACCGGCATTATTCACAGCAATGTCCAGACGACCAAAATTGCTCACGGTCTTGGCAATGCCCTCTTTGACCTGTACGGAATCACGGACATCAAGATGCAGGGACAGGATTTCGACATTGGGAAACTGTTTCGCCAATGCCTCGATGGATGCAAATAAAGCCTCTTGGTTCACGTCGGCCAAAGCCAGCTTTGTGACCCCATGCTGGGCAAAGGCGACGGCAGTCTGCTGTCCAATGCCTAATGGATGACGATCAGTTCAGCAATGGACACCCTAAAGAGACACTAGGGTGCATAGTTCCATGCCCGTCTCGGCGATGGGACGTGGTGGTGCGGAGAGAAATACGGGGCGTTATCAACAGGCAAATGGGGGGACTTACCGGAGGCCGCGCCTGTGATAAAGGCGGATCCATGAAGCAAGATGGTCATTTTGAAGGAGGAAAGGATGTAGTGCTGCTACTGGTGATGATGACAGGTATCCTGACTCGCTTGCGGCAGTGCAAGGAGGAGAGAGATAGGTGATAGAGCTTGTTCCAGCACACTGAACTTTATCTCTTAGCGCTGTAGACGATACCTCGGAACAGGAGTCGGCCCATTCACTGCCATCCGCAAACAGTCTTCGCGTATCCGTCCTTAGGATCCACAAGGATTCAACGGGGGTGTTTGGCTAGATTGAAGCTATTGAGCCAGGATGTGTCGCACCAAGGTCCCACTCAACACTACATGCTTTGAGCCTCAAAGACGGCATACAGCAAGAGGCTGGCTCATAAACAGTGCTTGTATAGTTTCAGTCTCAAGAGAACATGTGCGAGCGTAGTGGAACATGGCCAATAGTATTGATCTTGAGGATCCAGTCTTCAATATTGCCTCAGCGGTGGAAAGCGATATGGTCATTGGTGCTGTCCAGCAAAGTTCAGATAGGGCGCCATCGCCATTGCCATCTCTTTCAAGGTCCGTCTTGTTATTGAGTGTTGTTTAGTCGAAAGAGCCGGAGCGATGGGAGTTATCGGTGGTAGGATTGAGACATTCGGTCTGCGACTTGTTAGTTGGGTCTGCACAACATGTAGACTGCCATGTGGACGACCATCAACACAAACACGTCAAGGGATGGTGAAAGCAGTGGGATAGATCTTCACCGGGTTTCTTGGCAGCGGAAACCTGAGCGGCGAAAGCCCGTTGTGGACTAAAAGAGGGAAATTCATCTAGATCAAGCTGCAGTTGAAAGCTCGGGTGAATGGGAGTGAAAGGTTGAAGGAGTGACATGAGGCCATAACGTATGCTGGGTGAGGCAGGACCCATGTAGTGCTTGTGCACAATGAGATTTAACAGGAAATATCACTTGGGTACGAGTCACTGTGGTGCAACAGATAAAGATAAAAGATGAAGTTCATTTCAGTCATGTATGGGCTTCCGTGAACAATGCGTCATCTACCCGGGGTATGCTATGATATTATACAAAAGAAATGCACCTGCCTGGTATATGCTCAGGTCAAGGCTATAGACAGATGAAATATGTTCTTAAGGCTTGTTCTCGCCGTTGAATCGGGCGATACCGCTTCGGATACCCTTGTCAACTGACTTGGCCATCTTCTCAAGAGGAAGACGATCTTCAACACGCTGAACCATCTTTGCCACGGGGGGCTCAATGCGCTGTACGCCCTTCTCCATGGGGGGAATGAAGTAGCTAACATTCCTCTCCCATCGTGGAGCCCATTTGTTGGTCTGGTTGGAAAGACGCTCCTCAGCGCCAGGCATGACGAGGTAGAGAGGAGTCAAGACACCAACACCGGCCGCACCCATGCAGAAGATCTCTGAGGGCTTAGCAGCGGGAAGTCTGGGGACGCGGACGGGCATGTTGTGTGTTTGGGATGGGGGAGCTCTTAGGTCTAAGACTGAGTGTCAGAATGAGTTTTGCTTGTGCTTGTGAGGGAGCTATGCTTACTGTTTATTGATCCAATCGAGAGCGTTCGACCAGATTTGATGATATGGTTGTATGTGATAGGAGTGGAAGGAAGTGTTGTTGTTGAAGGGAAAGCAAAGAGGTAGAGTCGTTCAAGTTTGAGTTGATGGCTGTTTGAAGGATTGATTTGATTGGGATGAAGGAATCAAGAAACAAGGTTGGCCAGAAAAGGGCAGTTCCCTCCCGTTATATACGTGCAACCATGATTGTCTGCTGGCACAAGATCGAGCGGGGTAACAGCGCTTGGATGATCAACCTGCACAAGAGGGAGGCTGCGACATGGAGGCAAAGAGACAGCGAGATGGTCGTGAAGGTCAAGGTGTGAGCTGACGGGGTCGGTACTTGGGTATGTAAAGGCGAATCAGTGCAAATGGCGGTACTCCGTACATAATAGGGTAAATACTGTGCTGACCGACAAGGTTACACTTAAATGCGGATGGCTTGCAATCTCCCCCCAACCTCAAACTCTCCTGCAGCCGAAACAGATGGTGATTCGCCGCTGGTTAGGTCGATGCCCTCCATTACGTCGGGCCTGGCCCTCGTGACATGATAGCTCTTTGCTCACGGTTGGTCAAGATGGTTCTGAAAACAGTGCTTTGTTGAGAGGCGCAGGGCAAGCGGAGAGCTACGACAAGGGGGAGCATGCCGTCGTGGACGGCGCCATCTGCTCCTCGTGTGAAGGTTGCAACGCCATTGACGCCTCAGAGTCATTGTCGTTTGACTCCGGGAGGATCTCTCCAAGTCGAGATTCAACGCGCTCCAAGCGAGATGGTGCCTTGTCTTGGGTAGTAGTACAGGACAGTAAGATATGCGGCGTTGTTCCGGATTGAGAGAATGGGAGAAAGGACATACCTCAAATCTGAAACAGAAATATCGATGTTCCTTCCTTCAGATTTAAAATGAGTGAAATAGCAAACCAGCTGTATTGTTTGTGCTGCTTGAATGAGTGCAGGGAGCAATTGGCAATCACAGAGTACAAGAATACAGGGAATAGTGACTACGCGGCGTGCAGAGAGCGAAATCAAGTCAAATCAAATCAAAGAACCTGGAGTCGGCAGCGACTGAAACCCCAGGACCCCGCCGGTAGACGCAAACAGTGGCATGTTATCTACGTAGTATTTCGACAAATGCGACCTTCTTTCGTTTTGTGTGTTACATGAAATGCAAGTGTCGGCCCAGGATTCAGAGTTAATTGATCGAGAAGGAGGAGAATCTCATGTTCAGTGCATTGCAATCGTGGAGCGTGAAATCAAGCATCATTGTATCGTTGCAATTTCAATAATTTCAATAGGATTTGCCAAAAACAACAACGTGCGGCACAGTTCTTGTAACAGAGAGGAGTCAGAACAGGGGAAAACGTGTGCCTGTCTGCTCCATTTTTGCGTCAAACGGCGACGCAGGATGACTTGTCCGTGACATTCCTTCCAAGTACTTCTTTCAATAATTTCAAAGCCTCTCCCCCTACAACTCGCAGCGATTCATTGTGCTTTACAAGTCTCGTGCAGTCCATAGACCGCTGCCACTAGCTCCCTAAACCCCCTGAAGTGTCTCCACTAAGTCCACTAACGACCCGCTTACCCCAGATTCGCGGTACTTAAGAACAATGGGACCAAGTTCTCCCCCGCTTTCAGAGACCCACTGACTTTCCCAGAGTCAGCAAACTGCCATGGATTGCTCACGCGACTATTTGCCACCTAGACTACCCCGAAAAAAAAAAAGGTGTCTTGCAGGAAGGTTGGAGGGAAATCTCAAATAAAGGTTATAATAAAAAGGAGGTCAAAAGTAAGAAACACAATGGAAAAGAAATATGTCAAGATTGGGATTCGAACCCAAGAATCTTTCGATACTGCAAGAGCTCTCAGTTAACTGAGAAAGACCTAAATCTTGAGTGCAGCGCCTTAGACCACTCGGCCATCTTGACTAATTGTTAAATATATAGTAAGAATTATAATATATACTCTCTTAACCTTTCTATTTAATATATAAGTTTTATTTTTAGTATCTTTTTACTACATATATACTTAATAATATCATAAATAAGATTATAGAAAATATAATAAGGAAGCCTTTTTTAGGCCTTGTAGATAGATAGTATAAGTAATTTTATATAACTCTGGGCTATTGTAAATAGTCTTTCTTTTCCTGGCTAAGAGCCTAAGATAGAAAGACAAGTCGTTCTCTATTTATTCAGTGGTTATGAGCCCAGAGTGTGTATACTACATGATATTTGCTTGCGGCTTGCCCTTGTCTACAGGTTCCATTTCCATGTGATCTTGGGATAGTTTGAATACTAAGATGGCATCTTAATCCCAAGCCAATACAGTGCTACATAGGATATACTATAGTATCACCTTTTATGCCAAGGGGTAAAGCAGGCGGTTTCCTCTATCTTGATTTGAACCACTTTGACAGTCACAAGGTTAAGATATCCCAACAAGGGAAACTCCAACTGAAGTACAAGCAGGAAAATAGCCTGACAGTCAGAGTGAAAATCAAACTAGACCCTTCATTGCCCCGCTCGAGAGCGACGGCATACGTGCGATACATTTCACGCACTAGGGAATCGATCTTGGAATCGCAACATGCTTCACACCCATAGTCCCGAGCAACAATTCGTGATGCACGTTGCCCCTAACCGTTATGAAACCCCACAAAAGCGGCTCCTACTTCCTCGACCTTGGAAAGTAGTCCGAGGCAAGAGAACAGACGATACCATAGGCTTCATAGAGTAAGTAAGTCATCCAAGTTTTCAGCACTCACTTCGGTTCATTCCATTGTTCTGCTGCTGACAAATTGCTTGAGAACCGAGTAAACCCTTACTCCCAATGGTAGTTTGACATCCTTGTTTTGAGAAAGAAAGTACAACGCAACTGGTCTATTTGGCTTTCATCCCTTCGAAGTACCACAGTCAGGCAGACTTGATGCACCAAAGTCGGCAACGACGCAAGGCACATACTGCAAAAAGAGTGCTATTATCACCCTCGATCCTATTCCATCCAGGCAGCTCTGAGATCTTGCAGGGCTTGACATGGGGCATTATGCAGTGGAATGTCAAAAAGAAATGGGATTACTTGTAGGGCAGTACGAACATGGGTCAGGTCCAACGCTTGGGTAGCATACATAAACATGAATCCTTGATGGTCTCCACAGCTTGCAATTAGAATTATGGCTCGAACACTGCCAAACCCTGAGTCGTTATGGGCCGTCCGCCTGAATTTTAGAACTAATTTTGAAAATAAGTCGACAAATGCTGCCTCGCGGCGTGGCGTCTGCGAATACAAGAAATCAGCCTGGTGTAGGCTTGGTGGTCGAAAAGGCGGTGTCGCGTCGGTCCCCAGGCACAAGATTCATATCAGAGAGCAAGGCTCAACATAAGGTAGTTCGAGAACTTCATGTTCTCTTTCCTGTCCTTCACACAGTCCCTTCACCTCTCCAGGCAGATTAGCCCGTCATGGCGGCGTCGGCGTCGCTTCCTCCGTCTGCTCCGCGCACCCACAACACGTTATTACATCTGCATATTCCTGATTAGCGTCGCGTTCTTCACATGTGCTAATGAACCGGAGAAGTCATACCTGATCAAAACTTGACCTAGCGATCCAGTGGGCTTGTCGGCGATATACTCCTCGGTGCCGGAAAGCTGAAGGTTCATGTAGCTGTCGACAGAGACCAGTGTTCCCTTGTATTCGACCTCACCCCATTTTAGACGGACAAGAACTTGCTTGCTGACAAGATCCTGCAGCATAGGGCGAGGGTTGAGGGGTGCGAAGCTCATCTTGGTGGTTGTGATGAGGTTGAGCGTCGAATTTGAGGTTGATGAGTGAGCTTTCTGGTGGTTGCGAAAGGACGGGCGCGTCGAGCGTATTGGGTTTAGTGCACTGCAGCCTGAGGAGAAAATTTGCCATAGTCTGTCGGCTTTACTCCGGTTAAATGATGTGGATGAAGTCCTAGAACTTACCTATACTTTCATTGAATCCAATTACCTCTAGCAAATACTATCCTCATGTCTTTATGCAGTGGCACCAAGTCGCCACCTGATTGATGATGAACTAGCACAAGAATGGTTCAATTTTGTTACTTATTTTCTGCTGGACGCTTTCATGGGTTCTCGATAGGACAAAGGAGACCGTAGCACAATCCCTTTTGTTGTGGCAAAAGAGGGCAGTGGAAACATGCTCTTCTTACATCCTACATAGGTAGGAAATAGTAGTGAGACCATCACCTTTTCTGCTACGGTTGACAAAGCGAGTTCAATATGTCAAGCCCTGCAGTTCTGATTGAACCGAATGGCATCAGTGTCCCTATCCTCGTGGACTTGGGTAAGGTATTCTCTAGAAGTTTCGATTATATCACATCAGGAAGGATGAGTGCCAATCGTGGTGTTCAGCTGGTTGCATCAGGGCCATTTCGCCACTGGGAGCTGACGCTCAGAACGCATCGAGTACTTGATTCTTCTAGATGCACGTGGATCGTGGACCCCACCAACCCAAGCCTCAAAGAGCTAGGCCCCGGGAGAGACATTCACCGACCCGGATTGTCATACAACAACTGAGCGACCCAACCTGGCGATTTACTGTTCGCAGTCTTCAACGTTTTCCCTTCAATTCTATCATTTCCTTCTTCTCCGCCAGCAGATGCCTGTTGACGCTTGCAGTGACGGCTAACACAGCTGAAGACCACTCGTGATTCATCATTTCAAGACCCCATCTTCTGTCATTTCCTGTTTCCTTTCCATCGCTGTAGCAGCAGCAGCACCTACATAAAGCTCCGCAGAAACTACGTCACGACTGTAAAACTCCTCTTGAGAATCCGCAATCATGGCCGAATTTGCCAATTTCGACGGAACACCCAGTAGCTTGGGCAGCGAGACGAGCAAGCGACAAGCTGCCATCCTCGATAGGCATCTCCCAGATGGCTATTCCGCCGACCCCGATGTTGCCTTTGGGCCAGCCAACCCTTCCGCTTCCGCCTCGGCCTCAGCCTCAGCCAGCAATCTCAACAATGACCCCCAAGGAGACCCTGTCGAATCTTCCCTTCTCCTACAAGGTGGTGACATGCACCGCGACATGTTCAAGATCAAGGCTCGCGCCAATTCCCTCCGCCGAGCTGCCACCTTCTCCCATCACGCCCCTCCTCCCCTGGCTGCCGACGACGAATTGAGTCACTCCGAACAGCGGGAGCCTGGAGGCTTTCGACGATATCACCTTCAACGACGTGCCCGACAGAGACGTATGAGTGGCTACACCGTTGTGGCTAAGAACTTCGTCGATTTCCTCGACCTCTACGGAAGCTTTGCTGGCGAAGACCTCGAAGATGCCGACAGTGAAGACGAGTCCGCCATTGACGACCGAGAGGATGGCGATGTGGAACAGCCACCCGAGCTTCGACCGCTCCTTGGTCGAAGAAGAAGCTCTAAAAGAATGCGGAAGGCGGGTGATGCTACAACGACAAAGACATTCTTCACTCTGATCAAGGCTTTCATCGGAACTGGAATCATGTTTCTGCCCAAGGCATTCCGCAATGGCGGCATTCTGTTCTCCTCAATCACCCTGATTGTGCTCTCTCTTATCAATTGCGGGTGCTTTCGACTTCTTCTAGACTGTCGTCAGATTTATGGAGGCGGTTACGGAGAACTGGGTGAGGCCATCGTTGGCCCCCGGTTCAGAAGCCTAGTCCTCGCATCGATCGCTATTTCTCAGCTTGGATTCGTCTGTGCTGGCCTCATCTTCACAGCAGAGAACCTCTATGCCTTCCTTGACGCTGTGACCGCCAACCACCGCGATTTCATGTTCAGTGTGCCCACTTTGATTGCTCTGCAGGTGGTTGCCCTTGTTCCTCTTGCACTGATTCGAAACATCTCCAAACTTGGTCCCGCTGCCCTTCTCGCTGACGTCTTCATCTTGATTGGAATTGTGTACATCTGGTACTACGATATTGCGGCTCTTTCTCAGCGTGGCATGGACTCAACCGTGAAGTTGTTCAACCCCAGAGATTTTACTTTGACCGTTGGCTCAGGTATCTTCACTTTTGAAGGCATCGGACTTATTTTGCCCATCCAATCAAGCATGAAGAGGCCCGAGCACTTCCCCAACCTCCTGTATCTGGTCATGTTTATCATTACGATTATCTTTACGTCGGTGGGAGCTCTCTGCTATGCGACATTCGGCGAGGATACCAAGATCCAGGTCATTTCCAACTTTCCTCAGGATTCTCCTCTTGTCAACGCAGTTCAGTTTCTATACTCGATTGCTGTGCTGGCAGGAGACCCTGTTCAGCTGTTCCCAGCTGCTCGTATCATCGAGACATCTGTCTTCGGGGAGCGTGCAACTGGTAAGAAGAGCAGCGCGATCAAGTGGAAGAAGAATGCACTCAGAACTCTTCTTGTTGGTGTATGTGTGGGTGTCAGTATCGTCGGCGCCAGTGACTTGGATAAGTTTGTGGCCTTGATCGGAAGCTTTGCTTGTGTTCCTTTGGTCTACATCTACCCGGCCTATTTGCACTACAAAGGAGTTGCTCAAACAACCAGGGCCAAGGTCATCGACATTGTTGTCATGGTTGTCGGCTTCATTGCGATGGTCTATACCACGTTGGTCACTGTTTACCAGTGGATTGATAGTGTTTAAAAGATCTCCGAGCAAATCTGCGGTGGAAGCAAGACAAAACATAAGACGGGCGAAAGGCAACTTCAAAAAGCGAATGGTGTTGGGACTCCTATATGTGGTTTAGAGCCGATCTTGTCCATGGTTTTTTATGAGCATTTATTGACGGCTGACGACGGCCTTATTAGAGGTCGTCACAGAGGACACGCGAATCGAATCGAATCGAATCAGCATAATGTCGTGTTTGGAGGTTTGGTAAAAAGGCGTTGATGCATCTTGTTTACATTGAGGCTTACCTCAGATTGTTGCCAATTTTCATGATAATTTAGATACCTGTCGCTCCTTTTCTTCGTTTATCGATCCACGTACTACTTTGAGGACTCGTCGTACCCGGACTCCGAACGTTTTCAGTCTAATAATAACATGACTCAGAAACAACTGTTGGTTGTTCGGGGATTTGTCAGTGTCCCCTGAGGGCGTTTGTGGCTTGACAGATTCGTTTTTCCAGTGGAGGAGTTACCCATCCCGCTGACGTGACATGGGGAAACCCAATGCAAGATTGACTAAAGCTCAGAGGCCAGACCAGTCTATTCTCATGCAAGAAGACCCATGCGGCTTAAGGGACATCAAGACATCGGGATACTGCATTTAGATCCAGGATGGGTCATGGCAAAATACACAGCTCACGTGTGTCGCGAGCTTCAGTATAGAGTAGCATCTCTGCTTGTGTATCACGTTGGAGCCAAGAAGGGGAGATGTCTCTAGACTGTGATATCGATGAGGATGAGTCTATGCTTGGTGTTTGCCGCCTCATCATAAAGAGTCCGGATTACCATTTTAGGAAACAAAGCAGGTAATGCCGACTCATGTCCCGAACAACGTCTAGAATGCAAACTTTTCTACAAGGACCTCTTCTCGTTGGGATTAGTGGATAGGAGCAGTCATTGGAAAGGTTCTATACAGCTTCATTTCACATCATATGCTCGTCCATCGTCCAACTTCTCTGGGTTATGCAAGTTTTGGTCCACGTGAAGAAGACTTGATGTTAGTTATCTTCGCCAATCAAGTACCGTAGCTCCCCTGCGCCCAGTCAATAAACTAAATGGCTTATACTGCGGCAGGGAGAGTTTGCACCCGACCCCAATGAGCTTACAAAGTCCCTGTCACAATGAGCTCTGTGTATGCATATCCAACACTGACACCTCTTCCAGTGTGTTGGGAAGAGCCAGTGAGGTTGGCTAAATGATCTCCTTGGACGAATGTGCACCGGAATAAGACCCCGACTTTGTCTTGATGAGAGGTGCCAACGGGTAGGATGAACGTTGAGATCGTTGCCCAACGGCTTACACATAGGTATCACTATACGTCCACTTTATTCATCATCAATGATGGAATAGCCACGATATTTGTCATGAACTGATGAACCTTGTGTAAGTATATCGTTAAGCTGCGGGTAACACAGCGACGAACATCAAAGATGGCGGTCTCGGCATAGTCCACCCCGAAGGTTCTAGGTAAGAAAACGAGACAAACACAACTCTATCATCCATTCGCGGCAATACTGCCTTTCCTCTCAATAAGTCAACGCCCCTCCACCACCACTAAAGTTGGCATCCCGACCCATGTCAGATCCAAAGCTACCTGCGGAAGACCAAAAATGGTCGAGGAGCTGATGAAGAGTCTAGTTAATTGGAGAGCTCAACCTAAATAAGAACTTGGGGAGCGGGGAATAGATCCTGTAGATGACTCCGCCTGATTTCCCCATGTAACTCACAAAGATGACCCAAAACACTTTGACCAATATCCCTTCCGCGCTGATCTTCGTTCAGGATGTCCATTTCTTCTTTCTTGAGCTCAAAAGCCCAGTGATGATCTCCAGGAACAACAATCCCATGTTCTTAGTAGATACTCACCAAGCTACACTTCCCCCGAGCTGAACAAATAGACCAGCTCAAGCCAAGAAAGCGGGGGATATGACTGGCGTCGATCCTAGCTCGGCTAGGACCTGAGTTAACTCTGCAAGGAAACCCGAGCCTCACCAGCATCGTCAATATCGTCCTAGTGGTTCCAGGGGTGGAAAACTTGGCCTGTCCTTTGCCCCAATCTGCAAGACTGAGGCACGACTCTCTTAACACACGCCCTCAGCAATGTCTATCGTTGGCCTGAATTGTTTCTTTTCTCTCTATTCCGGGACATAGAAACTCCCTCGTGACATCGTCATCGTGGGTGTGGTAAAGGTGACGAAGAGACCGCCACTGAGGCATCTCAACTCTATACGTATTGATCATTCCCCTCATTCGTGAGGAGGAGGTCCAGCTCATGGCTGGCTCATGACCGTGGCCATGACATGCGATGGCTGCCAATTGATTTCGTATAAAGCACGTCGAGCTGCCGTTTGTTGTAACCTATAGAGATATACTATCCGTAAGCCTAATTCAACCTGGACTATCGTGGGTCTCAGTCACTTGTACAATGAACAAGTTCGCACCCATTATTAGAACATTGGCTCGTCAGCCTCTACCCAGACAAGCTCCTCATCTCAAAGCATCTCGATATGGTCCTGCAGCTATTCGTGCTTTTCACAGCACTACTTCCCGGCCCAATGCCACTCTCGGCCAGCCTCATCTTCTCCCAGAGTTCAGCCTCAAAGACAAAGTCATTGTTGTCTCGGGCGGCGCCAGAGGTTTAGGTCTTGTTCAGATTGAAGCTCTTCTCGAGGCCGGTGCTACAGGTCAGAGGGAGCAATAGCAACACCAATTGCTAAGTGCTAACAATCTCACAGTTCATGCCGTCGATAGATTGCCTTCGCCCATCGATGACCCCAAATCCGGCTTCTCCCAGGTATCCAACCAGGCGCGCGAACTCGGTACCTCGCTACACTACCACCGAGTCGATGTGAGAGATGTTCCCCATCTCAACCTCATCTTTGAAGACATTGCCAATAGTGAGGGTCGCTTGGATGGTCTCATCGCTGCTGCTGGTATCAACCATGAAACGCCAGCAATCGACTACTCAATGGAGGAAACTGAGCGCATGATGAGCATCAACTTCACAGGAGCTTTCATGACTGCCCAAGCTGCTGCTCGTCAGATGATTCGCCTTAAGCAGGCCGGCAGCATTCTCATGATTGCAAGCATGAGCGCAACCATTGCCAACAAGGGCATGCTAGCACCGTGAGTACCTTCAAGCCGTCCATACCAATTACCTTCAGTCGTTCACATTTGCCAGCGTGTACAATCCCTCTAAAGCCGCCGTCGTGCAGCTCGCCCGTAACCTTGCCATGGAATGGGGGGAGTACGGCATCCGTGTCAATACCCTCTCCCCCGGCTACATCCTCACCCAGATGCTTCAAAACCTCTTCAACGACTATCCCGAACGCCGGGAGAAATGGCCTAAGGAGAACATGCTCGGGCGTCTAAGTACCCCGGAGGAGTATCGCGGCGCTGCTGTCTTTCTTTTGAGCGATGCGAGCAGCTTCATGACTGGGGCTGATCTTCGCATTGATGGTGGCCATGCTGCATGGTAGGGCTCGAGAGTGGGGGTTAGCCGGGCTCTAGGTGAAAGCAACGGAGTCGCATAACAAGTTGGGTCTTGGTAGTATCTTCTTGGGTATCTTTTATTGCTATATCTTGAGCGAGGAGAAACAGGGGTTTGTACAGTCGTAATACATTCGTCATGTCACTCCTTGTGAGTGTCAGGTTAAGACGTCCATATCGAGTTTGAACGTTGATTTTCCTCATATCCTGTCCCCTCAGTTGGGACTCGTTACATGCGAAAAGGTCTTTTCCTGGCCAAGCCTGCTCAATAGTCCAGGCTGTATCCTGAATCTCGCCTCGATGTCTTTCTCGGGTATGCCTCGATCGCGCAGCTTCATGGCATCCACCAGCGTCCTCATATCAAGAAATCGTCGGCCCTCACGTCCCATATTTGCGAAATCTTCCTCCGCCTCGTCTTGTAGTCTGTCTCGAGCTCCAAGCGCCACCAGGGTTGGATTACTTCGACTCGGTGCAAAGGTAGGGAATGAAGGAGCTGATGGTTCGAAGGGCGTCGTAGCAGTAGATGAGGGAGAATATGTAGGGTTCGAGTCGGCGATGCCCATCTGGTGTAGACGGCGCGAGAAGTCGCCAGTTGGAAAATCGGGGTCCATGGCATCAGCGCGAACAGCTACAGGCACGAGTTAGCGGGTGTGAAGAGCCATAAAGAAGTTCCGGTCAGTTTACCTTCATCTTTGGCGCTGTTCCCCAAGGTCTTCGACTGGGGCTTCGGTGCCTCTGGCCTTGGTTGACGTGCTACTGCTTGCGGGACTGCAGCTCCGGGAGCTCGAGCGGGATACTTTCGCGCTGCGCTTTTGGCGACTTTTGAAGATGAAGAACCCATTGCGAATTGCCAACTGGTTGGGGGGGGGAGGGTGTATAAAAACAAAGAGATGAGAAGAGAAGAGAAAGACTAAATAATACACACGAATGGGCGTCTGGGGAGAGTCAAGAGACTAAAGCTGTGTTGCACAGCAAAAGTGGCGACAACTTAAGTTAAGGGCATCTTTTTTTGATGATGTTATCGATCTCGGTGCGCAATTCTTCCGGAATCATCAATCATCATCACCACTACTACCTGGACATTTATTAATTGACCTCCAACAATTCATCACATTATCACAGTCGAAAGCCATTGTCGTTGACGTTTCTGGTTGTTTTTTGATTACTAAAGTGCCTATCCCATTTCCTCAATCCAAGTCGGTTGATCTCTAACCACCAACTACAAAATGATTGTCCTAGAATAGTACATGGGTATCTTATACCAAGGCTCTTGAAATCCAAACACAAATCTTTACTCCTTACTCCGCACTCCAAAGTTGATTCATTCGTATAAGCCGCAAGGGGCTAAAAAGACTCGACCATAAATCCGAGTCTCAAAACAGTCATCTCCAAGGATTGTACACTCAACCGCTCGTTCGGAATCCTCTTCGCTCGTTTCGCTCGTTTCATAATGGTACCATTGTTCAGTACCAGAAAGGATTGCAACCAGGCTTGAGTCCAGGATGGATCGGGTTGATATCGTGCTGAGCTTGTGGCTGCTCCATGGTGCTTGGCTCGATTCTCTCCCCGAAATCCCAGGTTCGGGGCTCAGAGAACGTCCACTCAGGGGGTGTAATGTCACCCTGCTGGTCTTCCATCCAAACAAGGGCTCCGTTGTTGAGTGCGACAGGCTTGCCCGTGGGGCTAGACCCATCCTCCGCCGCAACATGCTCTCCAGTCATAAGATGCTTCCAAGCAGGTTTGCCATCTGGACCAGGGGTGGATTTAGCAATCTTGATCACGACTCCGGTTGCCCTATGGACGTCGCAAAGAAACATCCCAATCTGATAAGGTCCCGAGACGCCGTTGTAGGCCAGGTGGCGAGCCATAGCCACCATATAAAGGAGGGATTTTTCAGGGTCGAGCATATCAGCAGCCGATGGGGGTTTGGGACAAGTCTTAATCAAAGCCGGGTCAAATCGGGGGACTTGCTCCTGTAGAGAAGAGGGCAGAGAAGAGGCTTCGGCAGCTCTGTAGTAGGGAGCTGGGTCACTTCCATTACTTGGAGTTGAGCTACCGCGGAATGCAGACTTGTCGTCGATAGCAATCGGGTTGTTTGCGCTGCCGCTGAGAGGCATTGTCGAAGGTTTCGGCTGTCTAGGGGACTGCTTGGGCACACGGGTGGGCTTGGTGGTTCGCGAATCACCCCGGGGTCCGAGAGGGTGCGACTTCTTCTGCTTTGAGTCTTTAGGCTGAGCAGGTTTGTTGTTATGTGCACGATGTTGGGCATGATTCTGAAGACCAGCTAGGGCGTTTGGTCGAATACCAACGGGGGTATATTTGAAGAGGTCGTAAACCTGGTTGTCGGTCTCGGTAGAAGTGTTTCTGGCGGGTTGGATGGGATTCGCCAGTGATACCAAATCGTAGACCGATTCCTCTTCGACTTCCTCTTGCTGAGGAGCAGTGGAAGATCTCTTCCGCGGAGGCGCCATGGGCTGATCAAGAGCCACCGTGATGCTGTCTTGAATCTTGTTTTGAGAGGGCGGACTGGATACTCCTCCTACAAATACTTATTAGCCTTAGATCTAGTCAAACTGGAAATCGATAGATGTCCACGTACCCTAAGGAGCAACACTGTCTCCGTTGGTGGCCAAGTCCTCTGGTCTTTGGTCCTGGGTGATTTTATTCTCCTTAAGACATCGTCAGTGTCTCTCGTTGCGGGCGCAAGCATCGACATGTAATACGTACCAGCTTAGATCGAGACGTCTCGGTGAAGCCGTTAGGAAGAATCTCTTGTGGTTCTAATGCGACACGACTCTCGATGTCTGTTACATGGTTGACAGGAGAAGGCCTTCCAGGGTGGGGAAGCACCCGGGGTTTTCCAGCCGTGGAGGGACTCATTTTTAACTTCTCTCTGCCTGAAGTGAAGATGCTGGTAAGAGTGAAAAATAAGATTGTGAGGTTCGGTCAGGTAAGGTTAAGGTTGATGTTCAACGGAGATGCTGATGGTGTTCGTTCAGAACATGAGGATGAAAGGTGAACAAGAACTCCAAAACGAAAGCAAAAGGAGAAGAGTGCTAAGGGCCTTCACAGGCAAAGTAATGTCTGTGCTTCCTTCTGAGTGACAGATGCTGCTGGGAGAGTTGCAGCTGTAGCTGTAGCTGGCAGCTGGCAGCCAACGGAGCCAGCAGTGTAAAATATTGGAAACACTCAATGACATCACTGGCCAGCAGCTTCGCATGTCACTTGAGCCTAGTGGGTCTTTCTCGTATGGCTCTATTTTGAGAGAGGGGTGTGAATATAGATTTCTGATGCATGCTGTTCTTCCACGTATGCCTGGATGATAGGATTAACCAGGCGATGTAGATGTATACACAGGTAATGTTGAGCAGAAGTTACTTGCCTAGGTATCTATTTCATGCGCAAGACTCGCGCTTCATATTGAACCTGCGTGGACTTCAAAGCTGACTGCCTTCCACTGATCTTTCCGATATGGCTTCAAGGGAACAGTTCTAGTAAGGTAACTGTGTTGTGGGCTACTACGACCCAGCGACTGAAGAGCCTTGCAGAACACGTAGATAATTTAGGGGTCCATGGTAGGTATCTTAAGCATTCTTGAAATAATCTTACTGAATTGTTGATGTATCGCAAAATGGACGGTTCAGGGGGTACAATGTCAACACATGCTTGTAACAATCTGCGGTAGAAGTTTGAGACGATACTGGGAGAAATGGCTTCATATTAATAACTAGGTACCAATTTATGTTTATATTGGACTCGGCAAGAATTTGAGTATCATGCTCGATATCAGAAGTAGGTTCGCGTGGTTGAGTTCCAAGTGAGAGTACCCCTACAGCCACGTAACTCGGCGAACAAGCCCTTTTATTGTTAATATTTCATCTTGGAGTGTCTCAGGGACGGTTTCACTGTTCTTTTAATTTTATTTTTAAGAAGTAACACCATCATGCGTGCAAATAGAAGCGAGTGTTGTCGATTACTTAACCTGAACACAGACACTTCGAACAGTAACTCTCACATGATGGATGAACAAGGGTCTGGTACATAAAAGAACATCAAAAGCACGGGTGAATTTTCTATAGCTCAATCATTTGAGGTTTCATTTTCCTGGAGAAGATGTATTCTGGGCCATTCGTAATTCATCTCGTACAGAACGGTGTGCTTCTCCCAGCCTAACCTCAGCATTTGATCAGCGACATGTCGAACAACTCTAGACCATACGAAGCAATACTCATTTTAGGAACCACAAAGAATCTCAGATACTCATTTCAAGTCCCCTTCGAAAACAGGTTATTCATGGAAACTATGCCACCGTCACCGTCCGGATATTCCGTTTCCGGATACTCCGCTGCATAAATATTGGCCCACGCCGAAGTGCTTGAAACTCGACCCATTCATAAGAATCAGCATCCATCCTCACTTAACAACACTATCGGGATAAGCACCATGGCGACATCGCAAGGAAAGGCCTCTCAAGCAGCCGATGCTGCCAACATCATCTCAGAGTTCGTTGCTCACGAGCAAGTACGCACTCTGTCAGATCTTCGCAGCGCCCTCTTCCAATCATCTTCAACCGAAAAGCGACAGAGCATCCAGTCAAGCCCAGCTTCCGTTGCTGTGGTTGCTTTGTGTGGCTCAGCAATCCTTTCTATCCTGGAAACTGTCGTGTCGATAGTGGTCAAGCTGGTTGATGCAGATGGTAGGTCGTTGTTACGATGACAGAGACAAGTTAACTTTCCAATCACAGGACAAGCTAACTTGAAGACAGAAACTGAATCCGTTGTTCTCGTTATCTGTGGCGGTATTGGTCATTCAACTCAATTATTGTATGATGCGGTAGCTCGACACCCCAAGTACAATCACATTACAAGCCAAATTCTTGGGCAGCCAGAAGCCCGTGTCTTTGAGGCCATTGTAGAGCATTTCTTCCACCTTCGAGTTGAAGGAGACAATCGAGTAACAGCAGGAAATAGCCCAATCAAAGGGCTCACGATACTGATTGAAGATGCCTCGACGAATTGTGGACTCAATGCTGTGAACACGAGGAAGATTTTAGACCAGCATGGATATACATCACCACATTCCATTGTTGTCGCTCAAGATCCTACCATGTGTCGGCGTACAGTTGCTGCCTTTGAGCAAGTATACGCTGGCAAGATGGATGAGGCTCCAACGCTTACCTGTTGGCCAACATTCGTACCCAGGGTGACGCCTCAAGATCTTGTATCTTTAAATCAAAACGATAGTCTCGCTTCTTGCTTACGCTACAACATTCTAGAGTGGAGCGATAACCTCAAAGGGGGCCTTTGGAGCATGGAGCGGTTCATGTCTCTGCTCGTTGGAGAGATCCCACGAATGAGAGATGACAAGAACGGTTATGGACCAAGTGGCAAAGGCTTTATTGCACATGTTGGCATACCGAAGGGTGTCATGGAGGCCTGGAAGATACTCTGCGACTTGCTCGGGGAGAGTGGGCGATGAAAACACCAAACACGTGTACTTATGAGAAGCTTTTTCAAGCAATGCTGAACTTTCATATGAACTGACAAATAACTAGAACTCTCTGGTCCGTTAATGAAAGCTTAAGGTAGTTAAATGTGACCCGCTCATGTGCTGGAAATAAACACTTTGGCCAGCCTTATTTTGAGAGATTGGGGGAGGTGGCCTGAAGCCATTATTCGCTCGAGTCTGCTCATCAGGACAAGCTTGTTAGGAACAGACTTGCCAGCCAAACTTAACGGCAGGTGGTGTTGATTTGTTGGATACTTCGGACAGTAAACAGACACGGCGTATGTATACTCGACTATAAAGACTTCGATCAACAAGCGCCCTTGTAGCTCAGTGGTAGAGCGTTGCACTTGTAATGCAAAGGTCCATCGTTCAATCCGGTGCGGGGGCATTTCTTTTGCCATTTTTGTCATACATCAAGCCTCCACTCGCTTACCAGCCTCTTGTATTCTAGTTACGAGGCTCCTTCTAACTAGACGCCTTTATAGCTCAGTGGTAGAGCGTTGCACTTGTAATGCAAAGGTCCATAGTTCAATCCTGTGTGGAGGCATGTCTTTTTCTTTTTGTCTTCTTACAATATGTATCGCTCTGTTCATTGCTCGTCTGACAAGTGTTTGTTACTCTTTTGCTTTGTCGTCACGAAGTTGGGTGTTGTAGCACATCGATGGTATATGCATGTTATATGGATAATTATACGCCTTGGCTATAAGCATTCATATTTAATACAAACAAATATCTCCTTACTAGTCAGTAGTGCCTTTTATTGGTTAATTGATATCTTTCTTGAATGAGAATTACTTGGCATCTGTAATTGAAATTATCTGTTTAATATTCAGAGTTCCAACAAGTCAGGCCAGATCAGAATTTCCGCTTGGACACCATTTGTCAAGTTTCTCTACGTAGAACCAGCGAAACAACTACGCTCTGCATAATCCATTATACTTGACCTATAGAACTAACCATTTAATATTAATTGACAGTGACGCTTTGTTTCCTAACCGTACGCGCTGATCGATGCTGCATACCATCGGCCACGATCACAAAGTTTTCCTTCCCTAAACGAACTCACGGTCGAAACAGTCCAATATCAACAGTGGGAAGTTGGGGCGACAACAATATGAGCAGATTGATGGACCTCTTGCTCCAAAATCCGGATCAAGAGAACAAGTGACACGGAAGGAGTTGGGACCAAAGCATGGATGCATTAACGTGGGTATCATTAAGGTGTTGAGGATGCGCAAGCAAGTACCTCGAATGAAGATAGAAACTAATTGACTTTACGCCGATCATGTCCTCTGTTTTTTGTTTGCAGGACCGCCCTTTGTCTTTTTTCCTTTACTCTTGGCTGCCGGTGCTGGAGCTGGCGCCTCTTCCTCTTTTTCTTCCTCCTCTACTTGAGAGCCACCGATCGATATCACATCGTCCTCGGCGCTTTCGACCTCACTTTCACCACCTAAAGTAGCACCAAATGAAGGCTTTCTTGACCGCGCTTCCTCTGTGTCACTGCCAAATCCCTCAAAATCTGACTCTTCGTCAGATCCATCTGGGCTTTCCTGCTCGGCCTTCTCCTGAGCGGCTTCGGCTTCTTGTTGAAGCTGTGCTTCGGCAGAAGCATCCTCATCCTCAACTGCCTCTTCTTGCTTTCGCTTCCGGGGCATCTCTCCCAGTCTACCCTCGCGGTTTCCAACCTTACCGTTGGCATCGCCTTCAGTCTTTGGTGCAGGTGTGAACCATGGAATCTTGCCTCGCATGAAATCGTTAAGAATCATCTTTGCCACGCCGTCCAAGTCAGGCTCACCTCCACGGAGAAGACGACCAGCCTTGCGGGCCATAAGTTCAAGGAACTCTGTGGAATTTGTCCACCCCTTGAGCTCATATGTCTTCTCCATGTGATGTTGCTTAACCCGGTTTAGAAGGGGCTGGATGTACTGTTCTGGATGTTCAACCTTCTCAACACGTACAACACCTCGAAGAACCAAGTCGGTAGGGGAGTCGGTGCTTGAGGGAGGGACGATACCAGGGCAGTCAATCAGGTAGATACGCTTCATCAGACTGACATATTGCCAGACCTTAGTCTCTCCAGGAATAGGAGCAACAGTGCAGACCTTCTTCTTGAGGAGAGTGTTGATGATGGAGGACTTTCCCGTGTTGGGTCCACCAATCAATCCAACGGAAATTTGTTTTCGGTCAGAGTGGAGGGAGGAGAATTGTCGGAGTAGTTGAATAAGCGAGCCCTTTCCGAAAGAGTTTGTGATGCTGGCATGGAAAGCAAGAGTAGGATACTCTTTGGAGAGACTTCGGACCCATCCAGCCTACATCGAATTAGTATTCGAACAAGTTATATGAAATAAATGTTGAGAAGAGAAAGAAATGTTTGTGTCATCACTAAGAAGTATGCAATCGATGCCCCGTAATTGGTTAATGGCATAGGCGGACTTCAACTCAATCGGACACTTGGCCTGTCTCATGATGGTAACCAAAACGGCACACATCAGCCGAGCAACAAAACGTTGTCGACAGTCGAGACTGGCGGTTATTCTCCCAACGTTATAACAGACAGGTTCCATGGTACATAAAGGAACAAATCCTGACAAAGAACATTGGGGTATACAGGGGAGGGATAAAATGTGATGAGAGAGGAAAGAAAAACTTACTGCTACACTGGTAGGAACCAAGTCACACTTGTTCAGAACAAAGATCAAGTGCTTGTGAGGGGCCTCTTCCTTGAGATACTTCTCAACACTTAGACATCTTGTTCCGACGGGATCTCGGGCATCGAGGACGTGAATAACCACATCTGAAGAATCGATGACCTTGTAAAGTTCGTTCCAGATACGCTTGCTCTGACCCTTGTCGAAGACGGGTTCAATGGCCATGGTGAGAGGCTTGTCGGTGTCACCAAGAGTCTCGGGATCCCCAGAGGTACCACTGAGAAGCTTCTGCTGCTCCAGTCGCTCACGGTAGGTATCCATGCTCTTCTCGGTGTCGCCAACCATGTCATCCAGAGTGCTAACACCAAGCTTGACTCGCTTGCGTTGCGCCCTGGGGCCGAAGACCTCAGCAAAGGGCGACGTCTCGACAGTCATCTTGGCTTTGTGTTGCTTGACGCCATTCTCGGTGTCCTTTCCATCTCTGATAAGGCTCATGGGCAGCTTGTTGGACTTGAGGAGAACCTGGTAGGGATCGCGGGCCTTCTCATCCATAGCCTCGCGGAAGGCGTTGAGGGTGTCCTGAGAGACGACTCGAGTGTTGGTAAACCACTTGCGATTCGGCTCGATCCGGGCGTTAGGGATGTCACGCGACTGAAACGAGGCAGCCTTGACGATCTCTCCATCAGCGTTCCTCTGGGCCTTGCCCTCCTTGTACATGTTAAGGTGTTTGACCTTCTTCGCATCGCGATAGAAGTTTTCACCTTTGGTCCTAACATTGTTGAGACCATCACCACCCTTACCCTGGCGCTCACGCCGGCTGGCCTCCTTCTTTCCAGTACCCATGGCGCAAAAGGTGGTTGAGGACTGAGGATACTGGCGCAAAGATAGACAAAGAGAGAAGAAGATGAACAGTCCAGAAATTTATTCCTCCAGAACTTTTTTTTCTTAGTAGGAGAGGAGCCCCACTAACTTCCTGCGGTGGTTGGTGGCGGGGCGCAAAATGCCAGGGGTCTCCCACCGGGACCAGAATAATCCGTAGAATTGATCCGACATCGATTTTCTCAGTCTGGTGATTGATTCTGCAGAAGCGGATTCGACGACGTCAATTGCGATCCAACCTGAGCCCCTCAGCTCTCAATCTGACGGCGGCTCTTCTCAAAATGTCATTCGGTCTCACAACTTCCTGCCCGCGGGTGGCTGCCCGTCAGCTCTTCGTGGCCTCCAGAGCATTCTCTACTTCGGCTACCACTCTCGAACAAGTCCCTCCCGAGTCCCCCTCGTATATCCGCTTGCCTACACCACCCCAGTCCGAAGAGAAAAAGCTTCCCCGCGTGCGAGGTCACCTCCCCGTACCCCGAGAGATCTTCCCCCGTATGGAGGGTGACCGCAAGGTCCGAGCCGATTACATCAAGCAAACCGTTCCTAAGCCGGCCCACAAACAAAAACCCAAGAACGAGAAGCAAGAATGGAAGCAAACAATGGCCAATGCCCGTCGTCAGAACTTGGAAACTGGTTTGAAGGAACTTTGGGTGCGAAGAAACCGCCGCGATGCCATCCAGAACGAGCGTGTGAGCCGCAAGTTCCAAGAAAATCACCGGGCAGTCAAGGCTCCTGAGCCAGAGGACGATCGCCTTACCCGCAGCACAGTGCTGGATGCAGTGTTGGACACCAAGACATACCCTGACCCTCAGCGCTTCCTTCGTGCCGCCCGAAGTCGCAGCAAGCTTCATGCCATGGAGGAATCCAAGCGCGAGGCTCGTCGTGATGCACTTATGGAGCTCTACATCAACGCCTCGAACTTCATCGTTACTGAGAGTGAGCTCAAGGAAGAGATTGAGACCATCTTCGCTGAGGACTTCTTCCACAAGCAAGGATTTGATCTTGGTCGATATGGCTCTGCTCAGAACACATGGGACGTTTGGGGCAAGCCAACATCAATCGGCAACATGTTGGAAACCACGACAGGCGTATCTACGAAGATTATGGACTTTTACGAAACCGAGTACGACCGCTCCGTTAAGCGACAGAAGAGAATTGCTGAGGAGTTTACTGGTGGAAAGATGGAGTAGATCATGCCTTTTGGCTTGTAAAAACATTTTGTATCCCATGTATTACTGTAACTATGACAAATATCACTTCTTCAGACGGCCTGTCAAGGGCCCGTAGTTGAGTTTAAAGCGTTCTTAAAATGATGTGTTTCTACATATCTTGATTACCAATTGTGAAACTCGATACAACCAACAATAACGCATGAATAAAAGAGAACGTGCCCATATCCAAACGCCCAGTATAACTTGCGTATGCCTGACATACATCTTATGTACACTATCACTACAAGCAATGATCCCTGCTTGTTCCTGTTACCTTGAGAATCTTTCAGGCCAGATAATCCCTTCTATGCTGATTTATCGTCTTTCAACGAGCAAGATATGCATGGCGGCGTAAGACAGGACAATAAAGATCGCAGCAAAAATACCCAAGTTCCTGATATCAGGCCACATGGCATCGTTGTTGAATCCAAAGGAGCTGAGAATGGCGGCACCAGGGACGGTGATATCAAGACCGTACTTGTTGTCAACAAGGGTGAGGTGAAGAACCTCGTTGACTATAAGGGACTCGAATCCGTAGTGGAAAATCGACAGCGACTGAAGCCACAGCGCACCCTTTGGGGTGGCATCGTGGTTCAGAAGGAAACCAGCAAAAAGAAGACTGAAAAGCATGACCAGACTGCCAATCAGGTTCGCGACGCTGCCATCCTTGCACACGATTCCAATGAAGAGACAAACAGCCGCAGCGGCCATGTTGAACAGCACCAGGACCAAGATAAAGTTGAAGAAGTGTGTTGAATCAGCTACCAAACCGGTCATAGGATAGATGATGGAGCCCATGAGAATAGGCGGAACGATTCGGAGAGGAACAATATCGAAAAGTACCTTGGCAGTAAAATAAGTGGCTGGCGCATAGTAACCGTTGGCACGTTCTCGAACGAAGAGAAGACGTTCAGTGGCGAATACATTGAGACTTGTCAAGGTGCTGAAACCGAAAAGCGCGAGGAGAAAGAAGAAAAGTCCGAGTCGGTTCTGGAAGCCTTTGATATCGTCGGTGAGGCCATAGAAGAGATATCCCGAAAACACAGCGAGGATGATGGCAATCGCAAAGTGAGTGAGCATCAGCATCGGGTTTCGATACAGGTTCTTCCACGTTCTCTGTGACAGAATGATGAACTGGCGTAGATAACCGACGCGAGCGTATCCCTTTCCGACAGCACTGACATGAACATTCGGTCCCTCAGCCGTGTAGCCATTTGAGTTGGAGCCATTGGCATTATCTGCGATGTGAATGGCTTGCTCGATCTCGTCGTGGGTTGAGCGGGCAATATCTGAGTGAATAAATGCTCGTGTCATGATGTCGAGGTCCGTTCCAGTGGCAGCCGCTGGAGGCAGGTCGTGAGGATCTTCCAAGAGAGGTGTGGTGGTAGAGTCGACGGGGTTCTGGTGGAGGCGGTAAGCGCCGTTGTCCTCACCTCCAGCATCTGAAGAAGCCGCAGTGTCGGCCGCCTTTCTGCGTGTGAAGAGCTCACGTTCCTGGCGAACCTTGACCGAGTCTCTACGGCGATTGTGGGGTCGGCTCGAACTAGCATCGTCGTCTCCAGAAGTGGTGCCTGATATGCTCGCCACAGACTTGATAGCACGAGTGCTGCTGGGGCCAACACTGTTATTATCGAGACCAACGGTACCATCATCAACAGATTGAGTACTGCCTGCATGCATGGTAAGGTCAACAAGGTAATCCGCAATATTGAAACCAGGAGGGCATTCGTAACCGATTCCGTCAAAATAATTCTGACATTGACTGAAAGGGCCAGAGTAAACGGTTCGTCCTTGAGCCAACAGCACAAGCCTGTCAAAGAGAGCTACAATGTTGGATCGGGGTTGGTGGATTGTGAAAATGACGGTTCGCTTGTAAGTCTTTGCAAGAGTGACGAGGCACTCGATAACGTTATAGGCGTTGTATGCATCAAGACCACTGGTGGGTTCATCGAGGAAGAGAATCGAGGGACTCGTGACCAATTCGCAGGCAATTCCAACACGTCGCTTCTCACCACCTGAGATTCCACGTCCCTTCCCCTCTTCGGAACCGATCAAAGAATCGCGAATGTGGTGAATACCAAGTTCCTTCTCAACCTCAACCACACGTTGCTCCTTGGCAGCACGGCCCATGTCGCGGGGGAGTCGAAGCAGAGCACTGTTGAGAATCGTCTCGTGAACGGTAAGAGTAGGGAGCATGGTGTCTTCCTGATCAACAAATCCGACAACGTTCTTGTAATCGTTATCATTGACCTTCTCGCCGTTGACATAGAAGTTGCCGTGAACTTGACCGCGCTTGTTCTTTCGTGCAAGGATATCGAGGAATGTGGTCTTTCCTGCTCCAGAAGCACCCATGATGGCAGTAACCTCTCCAGGCTTGCAAATACCACGGATTCCCGTAAGAATCTGCTTACCATTCAGGGTGTACGCAACATCGTCGAAGTAGAGTGACGCAGGTTTGTGGTCAGTCATCAGTTTGGTGTTCTCGTCATCCGAGTCCTCCAAACGGATAGCTCCATAGCTCAACTTGCGCCTCGAAAGATACCATGTCAAAATAATGACGGCAACCAAGAATAGAGAGCAGCCTGCGATCACACCGGCGATAAGAGGTGTGTTGATCTTCTTCACAGGTCGCTTATATCCTGGCACCTCTGTCTCATAGAGACATTCGCCAGCTTGACACTCAAGGAGGATACTGGAATCGCCAATCAGCGTAAGAATCAAGTCGTCCATCGCGGGTTCTCTGAAAGCGCAGTCGTGAGAACCGCCATGCTTCTGAGTGCACTCAAATCGTCCTGGACCTTGAATAGATTGGTCAAGAAAATCCGAGAGATCGACAGATCCATCCTTTCCGCAGAGCATTCGATCAGGAATGCAGCTACAGCTAATCTTGTTACATTTGGAGGAAGTTGTGTTCTTATCTTCCTCCCAGTCGGCGGTCGAATCGCATTCGGAGAGATGGCAGTAGAAGGATTCGACAGCATCAACCCAAACTACGTATCGGGGTTAGCAAAGTGCGTAAAGTAGTAGAGGTCCTTAACTAACATTGAAAGTCGCAAGTATGATCCTCTTTCGTGCAGGTGAAGGTAACCTCTGGCCGCTGCTTGCCAAGCAAAGATGTAATCTTCTTGTTGGTAACATCGCAAATTTGGTAGTTATGGTTCACGACCTCACCGTTCTGATAGCAGACACCGCCTTCGCCTTTTTCCATCAGAGCGTTACAGGCTTTGTTGTTGGTACAAACATTGCAGTTAATGCCGGTCCAGCCCTCGTCGCATTTGCATGATGAATCGGAGCGCATTGGGCGATCCTTTCCTTTGGGAAGCGAGCCGCAGACTAATAGTATGGTCAGTCGAATTACATATGATGCTATCGGGATGAGGTGGTACGTGGCTCGAGGCAGTCATCACCGCCAAATCCCTCAGGACAATCGCATTTTCCGTTGAACTCGTTACAGCCGGCGTATTGAGCGCATGTGTGGGCAGGAAGGAGACAGTTAAAGCTATTGAAGTATCAGTATGGGCGATGTAAACTCGTGGATGCAGAATCGCCATTGACGCACCAAGGAGGACACCCGTCAGGGCGATCGCCCATGAGAGCTAGCTGTGCCCGTAGTTGATCGGCTTGCGAGTAGGTTGAGTTGGGTGAGGCTATGGCGAGACCAGGCCAAAGAGCCACAGCTCCCAGGAGGAGGCTCCTCAGCGTAGAAGGAGCCATAACTGCAGCGATATGAATACGATGCAGTTTGGTTATGGAACAATGTTGATGATGACAGGAGGCTGGTTCTTGAACGACACGACTATCAGCGCGACCAGGATAAGCTGTTTCACCGGCCCCGCGTTCCATTTAGGCAGGTACTGGAGACGTGCAGTTGGCCGAAGGGTAGATTATGACTGGTTGGGATAGCCGCTAAATATGGGCCTCATGACTCGATGGAGCTATCAGTCCTTCGCAACTAGCACCTGAGCACATGAAGAGCATGACAGCTTCAGCTCTGAGGCCGGAGTCGGCCAATGGAAATTGCTGTTTTACCCACGGATTGAAGAGTCTTGATAACGGGCCTCTTCATGTACACGCGTGAAGATAATACCATTGTCATGAGGTGGTTCTATGCGCCGACACACCGTATTGTTTCAGATGGGGGTCTGACGTCACTAAGCATCAACGTTTAGATAACTCAAACCGCAGTGCTTATCTGAACTTATACTTATGACCATGACATTAAAGTAATTCATGATTCACCATTGAAGAATCAATCACCCGTATTGCTCATGGGCGATTCTAGCTAACATATTTCCCAATCTATTAGCACTTGGCCACCTTAGGGGTTAAAGAAAAACACAGAGTCTACCTACCTTTGATGCATTATAAAGTCCTCCCTGAACTCAAAATAGTATCTTATAAGGGTTATATTATATTATACTATAATAGTCTAATACTTGGGATTTTCTCCTATAATTTATTTTAATTACCCTCTGTTATTAGAGAACTATCTGAAGGGGTTTCCGGGTTTTTCTCCCGCCACCAAGTGGATTTGTTCTGTTCACGTCCAGGCCTCATTACCCTGAACCAATATGACATGATGTTTCTTCTATATTACTATATTACCATATTACTCATATTGTGCAGTAAATTTAGAAGACTCTAAAATGATAGATTCAGTCTCGCATTGAGGAATTATGCGGTTGTTGGAGTCGTAAGATATGCCACCAGGATGTTGTAGTGCTGAGAGTCGCAGCTTGATCTACTTCGTCACTATGGTAGTTTTGATGATAGAACATGCAACAATGACACTATGCTGGTAGTGATACACACATGCGGCCTTGCATGTAACCCATAACGCTCGATCGACTAACCTATTTATAAACAAGAGAGATGCTACTAGCGATTTCAAAACATGCGACGCAGTAGCAAGCATCGGTTTGTCTCATGATGAAATCAAACCATGAGTTGAGGTACTGGCTGTCTCAACAAGCTACACTTGAGCTGTGTCGCTTTTCGTATCATGCTGACCTGAGGGATATGAGGCAACCGCAGGATAATCTGTAGCATGATCTCCAAAGTCAATTGGACTTACTGTGATGATTGTGCTTTCATCATGATGAGGGTTGCTTTGAGACTTGATTGGCGGTGTTCTCCCCGGATTTTACCCCTGTCACTAATTCGATCAAGCTTTGTGGGGAAGCTGAAGCATATTATCATCATGACCAGCTACGAACTCCATCGAGTGCATAG
This sequence comes from Fusarium sp. NRRL 53497, assembly GCA_013184445.1. Lineage (NCBI taxonomy): Eukaryota > Fungi > Ascomycota > Sordariomycetes > Hypocreales > Nectriaceae > Fusarium > Fusarium sp. NRRL 53497. The sequence goes on along the minus strand of JABCJZ010000269.1, from coordinate 18,674 downwards.
CTTGGCTGTTCCAACAGATACCACGACGCATACACTGAGTACCTACTGAGTACGACCAATACTCAATACCGCTAATAGAGATGTATCTCTTATGCGAAAAATATACAGTTGTCAAAGCAAATGCGTTGAAGGATGTTAAAAGACGTATGAAGCGTGTGAGGTGGGGCTTGTCAGGTCCACCTTGTTCAACTTAACTTCATATTTAAGATCCGACACCACGATCAAGAACTATTGCAAAATCAGAATACACCTATCTCGCACAACCGCTTCTAAGATTTTTTTTAAGATGGTTCGAATCACCCCCTTTGCCGTTGAACAATGGATGGACGAGTATGAGACAACTCCCGGAGTCCTCAACGTCGCTGAGACATGTGCTGCGTCTGTATCCATCGATGACTTGGTCGGCTTGTGCAAAGACCCAAAAGCGCCAGGTCTAATCAGCACAAGCCTCAAGCTCACATATGGCCCCATTCCCGGTTCGCATGCATTGCGAGAAATAATTGCTGCCCAGTGCAGCATCGAGGACACGAGACTTATTGCGGAGGATATTGTCGTTACCCAAGGTGCGATTGGTGCCAACTTCCTGGCCCTCTACAGCCTTCTGGGACCCGAAGATCATGTCATCTGCGTCTATCCCACATATCAGCAGTTGTATGAGGTTCCTCGCAGTATTGGTGCTGAGGTCACGCTATGGAAGCTGAGAGAAGAGGAGAACTTTGTACCCAATGTGAATGAGTTGGTTAAACTCATCCGAAACAACACAAAGGTGAGGATGATGGTGGACTTGGAGAGAAATGTACTGACGATTGTTATAGATGATTATAATCAACAACCCCAATAACCCCACTGGTGCACCTATCCACAACGATGTGCTGGAGCGTATTGCTCAAGTTGCGAAGGAGAGAGGCATCATCCTCTTCTCAGACGAGGTTTATCGTCCACTGTTCCATGGCGGATCCTCGGGTCAAATTGAAATACCGGAACCAGCTACGACCTTGGGTTATGAGAAGACGATTACTACGGGATCCATGTCCAAAGGCTATGCTTTGGCAGGTATTCGAGTCGGTTGGATTGCTAGCAAGGATAAGTCCATCATTTCAGCGATCATGGCGGCGCGAGACTACACCACAATAAGCGTTTCTCAAATAGATGACCAGGTCGCGAGATACGCTTTGTCGCCATCAGTTCTTCCTTCTCTAGTTGATCGCAACATTGCCCTGGCGAGAACCAATTCGAAACTGGTAAAGGAGTTCATCGAACGCTACAACGCTGTATGCTCTTGGGTTGAACCAACGGCCAGTACGACAGCTTTTGTTCGTTTCAGCAAGAATGGTCAGCCCATAAATGATGTTGGCTTCTGCTTAGACTTGTTGAGAAAGAACAAGTTTTGTTTGTGGCGGGGCTCGAAATGTTTTGGCAACGACGAGGATTTCAAAGGTTATATAAGAATGGGATATATTTGCGAGACAAACGTTTTGGTCGAGGGATTAAAGCAATTGGGCGCTTACATCGAGTTAAACTTACTGTAGATGGCATGCTAGAGGTTACACTAATTACTTACCTTGAATCTCGCATTTGTTCATATCGAGCTGCATCACGGATAGATAAAGTGAGTGACCCAGAGCTGCACGGATCACCGGCATTTACATCTGCATTTGGCGTCGTCGTCAGCCGGTGATATTCAACGGGTTGTGCAAATGCTCGCACGGGACGGGTGCACGGGAAGTGGGAGAAATTGAGAATGCAAGTGTTAATTGCTACACGGCAGAAGACAAGGGTCGAATCCAACCATTTTGACTGACAGATCACCTGTTTGTTTTGAGAAACTCAATTGATCTGCCAGGTACAGTGTCGAGCATGCACTTTAATTCGAGGGCCATGAAGATCACTTCTTGGCGACTCATCTAAGTTCATAAACCTGTACAAATCTCGTATTATCCTGTGGTACCAAGAGTTCCAAGAGTTTGAGGGTACGACGAGGTAGTCTTGATAAGTTGGTAACTTCGATACGGCCGGTATAGCCGCGCCTTTCTCCAAGCAGCAAGGCGCAAAGCCAATTCGATCGTAAATGACCCAGATAAGGCGACAGAATTTGACGCTGACAGATTGCATGTTAATAGCTTCCGATCGTACCTTGAGGACAGTACTTGATTAGCACCGGGCTTCGTAAGCCTCAAACCACTAAGGTAACTTAGTACCCGCCCGTCTAGCGCGATTGAGCTGAAGATGAACAGAAAACGCGAGACAGAAACGGCCATCAGGTCACGTCAATCCGTCTTACGTTTTATGTCACCCATTGCCCCAGGGCAAAGAAACGCTGACGACTCACCCTTTTTAGTGCAAGGGTCAACGAGACGTCTTGGCGCTAAGCTACGGATACAGCGTGCACGCACTCAGAGGCAAGTGCCCGAGTTGGTAATAGTCGTCCAAGAGGGAAAGTCCCGACTTTGGTGGTTAGCAAGCTTGCGTGGCCCCCGTGCCGGGTTTTCCTTCACCATCCATTTCTCCTGTAAATCGATAATCTTTTACCCTTTTGTTTCTGATTCGTCTCTCGTTGTATATCTTATCCCTGTTCTTTTTATATTCTCCAGAATCCCCCCTCTTGCACTTGGAGTTGAACTTGTCCTATGCTCCACCACATCCATCCTATCTCTGGGTCTTTGACGGATACCCTGTGTGTTTCTTTAGCTGCCGTTTCTTGCGACATCCTGCCGTGCTGTGTCCTACAGTAGGTCCTAGTGCAACCAACTGTTAAGCGCTTCTCTGCACCACTTCGCCCTTGAACCTGATACTTAACAACTCACTTTTCAACCGAACATTCATCTACCTATTGGAAACCACAAAGGACATTCTTACCATTGTACAGTATTCATATATCGGCTGGTTGGCTCCGCGCCCATTCACCCTATGGAGGAGGGTGGCGTTACTCCGTTCAACGCCATTCCTGAACTCGTCTCTCTTCGGCCCTCGATTGCCTGTCCCTTGTGGCTGCAATGAAGTCGTCCCTCGCGGGTGCTTTGCTGGTTTCGATATTGGGCCTTGTGCAAGCACAACTCATCCAGTGGAACATCGAGGGCCGCCATCCTCAACCACATCTAGCTCGTCGCGCCAAAACGACATATGAAGAAGTCATCAGGAATGATAGATCTCAGGGCGGTTACTTTACGGAAGTCACAATTGGCAACCCACCTCAGAATATCACTCTTCAGCTCGATACCGGAAGCAGTGATGTCTGGGTTCCCTGGAACTGTGCAGATATCTGCGAAGACGACAGCAATGGCAAAAGCGGATGCCCTCTTGGAAGCTGTAAGACGATTCTTTCTTAGAACAAATATCATGTTCTGCTACTGACAACCCGTTCAGTTGATCCCGACAAGTCCAAGTCATTCAAGCATGTCGCGCCCGGAATGTTCGGCATTACCTTTGTAGATAACAGCTACGTCAAGGGTGATTATTTTGAGGATCATTTTGAACTAGACGGCGCAGTCATCAACAACCTGACCATGGGATTAGCAGTTAAGACCAACATATCCTACGGACTGATTGGTGTCGGCTACGCCAAAAACGAGGCCTCGGGCAGCACTACGGATGTCATTTACCCAAACCTCCCCGTCGCCATGTATCAAGCAGGTTTTATCAACACTATTGCTTATAGCGTGTGGCTCAACGACCTGGACGCCGAAGCCGGCAGCATTATGTTTGGAGGAGTTGACACAGAAAAGTATGTTGGCGATATGCACCGGATCGACATCCAAAAGCTGGACGGCCATTACTACCACTTCGTCGTGGCCTTGACCTCACTGGTCGCCACTAGCTCAAGCGGCAGTGACACTCTCACCTCTGAGTGTTTCCCTATTCAAGCAGTCCTTGATTCTGGAACCACGCTGAGCTATCTACCCCATGATTTAGCAAGTGAGATCTGGGAAGAGGTCGGCGCTGTTTGGTCGCCTTACTATGGGGTTGCTGTTTTGCCCTGTGCGTACGGCAGAAACCAAGGGAACTTCACATTTGGATTCGCTGGTCCCGATGGCCCCAGCATCAGTGTAGGTATGGACGAACTTGTTCTTACCATGACCAATGATCGGGCCAATATGCCCACCTTTGAATCGGGCTCGTACAAGGGCGAGAGCATGTGTACGTTTGGCATACAAAACGATACCAGCGATGTCTATCTCCTTGGCAACACTTTTCTTCGATCCGCCTACGTCGTTTACGATCTGGTGAATAACGAAGTTGGAATTGCGGCTACTGATTTCAATTCTACGAGGAGCCATCCAGTCGCATTCAAGAGCTATGGAGCCAGCATACCATCCGCGACAGCGGCACGCAATCAGCACAAAGCCACCGAGAAACCAACAGCTACAGATCATAACTTTACTGCTGCTGAAGGGTTTCAAGAATCAGATTCAAATGGAGACGACAAGGACAACGCCGCGTCACTACTCACGCCCCCTGGGACACCTTTGGCGCTGGCCGTTACTACCATGAGCTTTCTGCTTCTGGGTGGAGGGATTTTCTCAAGCATTTTTTGATGACGACATCCTAGGAGTTTTGGCTGCATTGCATAAAGCCGTCCGCTTCAGAGGCTAGGTTTATAATGCCGGCGTTGTTCAAGGGTTATTGACATGGGCTGATTTTGGCGTTAACGGCCGGAGGGAGCCGTGGGTTATGAGGATACAAAAAGGCGCAATGGTGATGAGATTCCGCAAATGATACCAGTAAAAGAATGGCATAAACAAGCCTAAGGAAATACTTATAAATACAAATGTTAATGATGTGTAAATGTTTCAGAAATATATCAAGTTCCGGGAAATAGGTACAACACCTTACTCATGGACAGGTTTCATCTCCATATCAGGTGTTCCAGCAGTCAAGTTACAGCGCCCTGAAAGGCTATTAATGGCGGCAATTAAGCGCTGAGCGAATCAGAGGTGCGTATCCACGTGGCGGGACGCCTCCATCCTGCTAATCCCGATACTAAGAAAAAAGTTTCCAATGGACCGTCGATCATTGGCAACCCTCTCCTCAACTTCTTTGCTGAAGTCCAAGATTGCAATATGAGGGCAACATGGGCTGCCAGATGGCTCAATTGCCGTCTGCTACTCGGCACCCAGCAGGCAAGCTGTGGTAGCCATTCTTTTACTGTTTCAGCTGCTGTTCCCGCCTGGGAGAGTCGACGAGCTTTCAGCCAGACCAAGCGTGCTTGCAGTGCTGCGCAAGAAGCGTGAGAATCCAATTGCCCTCACTTGACTGCCAACCACTTTGCTCATATCATAAATAGTCTCAAGAAAGCCCAGGAGGACGCTGCTAGCTTGACCCCCGAATATGTCGCCGCCAACATGTCTACTGAGGAGGCCAAGCGCCTGTCTCGAGTCCGCAACATCGGTATCGCTGTACGATCATGACACCGTCGCCATGTCTCCTCCTCTGCTAACTAGAACTCAACAGGCGCATATCGACAGTGGAAAGACAACCGTCAGTGAACGAGTCCTGTTCTACACCGGCCGAATCAATTCGATCCACGAGGTTCGAGGAAAGGATTCCGTCGGCGCTAAGATGGACTCTATGGAACTCGAAAGGGAAAAAGGCATCACCATCCAGTCTGCGGCTACCTTCGCGGATTGGAAGAGAATGGAAAACGGCAAAGAGGAAACCTACCACTTCAACCTGATTGATACACCCGGTCACATTGATTTCACCATCGAAGTCGAGCGAGCTCTGAGAGTCCTCGACGGTGCTGTCATGATTCTGTGCGCTGTTTCTGGCGTCCAGTCTCAGACTATCACCGTCGACCGTCAAATGAAACGTTACAATGTCCCCCGAATCTCTTTCGTCAACAAGATGGACCGAATGGGTGCCAACCCCTGGAAGGCCGTCGAACAGATCAACACGAAGCTCAAGATTCCTGCCGCCGCTATTCAGATTCCTATTGGTGCCGAAGACGAGTTCTTGGGTGTTGTCGATCTCATCAACATGCAGGCTATGTACTTCGAGGGTCCTCGTGGTACCAAGGTTCGCGTTACCGACCAAATTCCTGGCCCTCTTCAGGAACTTGCCAAGGAGAAGCGCCAGGCCCTTATCGAGAAGCTCGCTGATGTCGACGACGAAATTGCCGAACTGTACCTTGACGAGCAGGAGCCTACCAACGCCCAGATCAAGGCTGCTATCCGCCGTGCCACCATCGCCCGAACTTTCACCCCTGTCATGATGGGTTCTGCCCTTGCTGATAAGGGTGTTCAGCCCATGCTCGACGCCGTCTGCGACTACCTGCCCAACCCTTCTGAGATTGAGAACACCGGCCTGGACAAGTCCCAGGGCGAGAAGACTGTTAAGCTGGTTCCCTACGACTCTCTCCCCTTTGTCGGTCTTGCCTTCAAGCTTGAGGAGAACAACTACGGTCAACTCACCTACATCCGCGTCTACCAGGGCAAGCTGAGCAAGGGTACCTACCTCTTCAACTCGCGAACTGATAAGAAGGTTCGAATCCCCCGTATCGTCCGCATGCACTCCAACGAGATGGAGGATGTCGCCGAGGTTGGTGCCGGTGAGATTTGCGCCGTCTTTGGTGTCGACTGTGCCTCTGGTGACACCTTCACTGATGGTGGTCTCCCCTACACCATGTCTTCCATGTTCGTCCCTGATGCTGTCATGTCTCTTTCGATCAAGCCCAAGCGAACTGGCGATGCCGACAACTTCAGTAAAGCCATGAACCGATTCCAGCGTGAGGATCCTACTTTCCGTGTTCATGTCGACGCTGAGAGTGAGGAGACCATCATTTCTGGTATGGGTGAATTGCATCTCGAGGTTTACGTTGAGCGTCTCCGACGTGAGTACAAGACTGATTGTGTCACTGGTCAACCCCGTGTTGCCTACCGAGAGACCATTGCCCGCCGAGCCGACTACGACTACCTGTTCAAGCGACAGAGCGGTGGTCCTGGTGACTTTGCCCGTGTTGCTGGATGGATTGAGCCCAATGACAACCCCAACGAGAACCACTACGAGAGCCAGGTTGTTGGTGGTAACATTCCCGACAAGTTCCTCTCTGCTTGTGCTAAGGGTTTCGATGTTGTCTGTGAAAAGGGTCCTCTCCTCGGCCACAAGGTTATCGGTGCCAAGATGATTGTCAACGATGGTGCCACTCACGTTACCGATTCTTCTGATTATGCCTTCAACTTGGCCACCCAGATGGCTTTCAAGAAGGTTTTCCCCGATGCTGGTGGTCAGGTTCTCGAGCCCCTCATGAAGACCACTATCACTGCCCCCAACGAGTTCCAGGGTAACATTCTTATGCTTATGAACAAGCGCAACGCCACCATTCACGATACCGACATTGGTAGCGAGGACTTCACTCTTATCTGCGACTGCAGTTTGAACGCCATGTTTGGCTTCAGCTCTCAGCTTCGTGCTGCCACTCAGGGCAAGGGCGAGTTCAGCATGGAGTTCAGCCACTACGCCCCGGCTCCCCCTCATCTCCAGTATGTATATCTTCATGTTTATTTAGCGGCAATCACTGACAACTCTATAGGAAGGAATTGGTCGCCAAGTACCAGGCTGAGCTTGAGGCTAAGCGAACCAAATAAGCCAGTCGCATCAGTGGTGTGACGGCCCCAGGCACAGACAATGCTGTCGGTGCTATTGTATAACACATGAATGGATGCACGATCTTGTAATATAATGTCATGCTAAATGGCTCCTTGGTAGGAGCTTAGAAATCTACGACACATAGATGAGTTGTAGAAGCTGGATAGGGTATCTCCATTGGCGGAGGTGCTTAGAAAGCAGGATAAAGAAAACGTATACAATATACAACTCTAGATCATGATGTGATTGTGCACTTTCACGTGAAATTCCAAGCTATATTCATGCACTAGCTGTATTGTTACATACTCCTGCAGCATGGGACATCCGAACTAACTACCAACTTTTGATATTTTATGTCTCTTACAGGCGTCGGAGAATGTCAGCAACGACCTCCTCAGTGGTGGCCTTACCACCCAGGTCAGGGCTCAGGAGCTTGCCATCCTCAAGGTTACCGTCAACAGCAGCGTAGATCTTGGCAGCAGCCTCCTCCTCGTTAAGAAACTCGAGCATCAGAGCAGTGGATCGGAGAGTGGCAATGGGGTTGGCGATGTTCTGGCCCTGGATATCGGGAGCACTGCCGTGGCAAGGCTCACCAATGGCGAAACCCTCACCAACGTTGGCGCTAGGGACGAGACCCAAGCTGCCGACAAGAGCAGCAGCACCGTCGGAGAGAATGTCACCGTACAGGTTAGGAGCGACAATAACGTCGTAGTCCTCGGGCTGACGGAAGAGCTTGTAGACCATGGAGTCGACAATCTGCTCCTCAATGGCAATAGAGGAGAACCTGGGGTCAGCGAGGGCCTTCTTGGAGGTGGCGCGGAAGAGTCCGTCGGTCTGGGACAGGACATTGGACTTGTGGGTGATGGTGACGAGAGGGGACTTGTGGATGCTGGAGGCGCCGGCATCACGGATCTTCTGGCGTCGCAGAGCAATCTCACCAGCCATGGTAGCAATGCGGAACGAAGCCTTCTCGGAAATGCGCTTAATCGCCTCGGCAACCTTGCCCTCGGGAGTGTCGTGGGTCTTCTCCTCCTTGACGTACAGATCCTCAGTGTTTTCGCGGACAATGACCATGTCGATAGGCTTAGCAGCCGTCATGACGGTCTTGACGGGGCGGACGTTGGCGTAGAGGTCGAGCTTCTTTCGCAGGGCGACAATGGGCGATGAGTAACCCTTGACAGCCTGGGTAGGCGAGCTCACGGCTCCGAAAAGCGCACCATCGCACTCATTCTTGAGAACCTCGACAGTCTTGTCGGGGAGGGCAGCACCAGTCTGCTCAAAGGTCTCGAAGCCAGCCTTGAGGTCGACAAAGTCGAACTTGAGGCCGAGAGAGGCGGGAAGAGCTTCGAGGATGCGGCGGCCGGCGGGGATGACCTCCTTGCCGATGCCGTCACCGGGGATGAGGCCTGTAAGTCAAGATATTAGCCAGACATTGTCTCGAGTTGGCGGTGGCACGTCGTACCGATTCTGAGGGTGCGGAAGGACATGATGGGCGTAATTGGATTTGAGAAGAAGTTCAAGTTCTGTCATCCGAAGACCGGAGACGGCTAAGAAAAGCAGTGTTGGATTTTTGGTATCGGGTAAAAAGTGGCCTGGCCGAATGGCGCCAATAGCGACAAGGTTTATGTTGATAGCTAAGGTACAACGCTTCAATGATGATAATTATATTTTGAATTTGTATCTTATATGTTTCTATGAATTTGAATTTTACTATTACCGAGTCAAGGCATTTATTTGTGAGGATAGCTGATCGGATATCTGGTTTTAATTAGCAGCCTGAGTATTTGTACAAGGCCGATATTCGGCATCACATCAATCATATCGATAAAGATGGGAGTCATGTCATGCCAACGAGAAAATCCAATCTCAGTTCTCTTACGATATGGGCGCATAATGAATGATCCAACAAAAAAGTCCTTGGATGTCAATGGCCCACTAGAGGTAATCAACCTGGAACGAGAGAGCTCGATCAGAAGGTACTCTTCTATACGGCAGTCTGAACGTGAAATGTGATCAAGAACTAGAGGTTTTCAAGTAGCTAACCTGCAATGGTCCTGAGATATTATAAACTCGAGCCTGTGATAAGCTACTTCATATGAATCTCGGGGCGCAGGAGGAAGCACTTGATCTGAGAATCCGTTCATGAGCAACTGGACAGTCGCTTGCCATCAATTGCAATCATCAATCATATTGCTCTTTCTTAACCTCATATCTATCCAAAAGAGCCTTCCTAAGAAGCACCCCCGCGACCACCGACTCCCCACTGTGCCTGCGCCTCGGCGATCGACGTGTTAATCGCGGGCAGCTCACGACCTCTACCCGTGGGTGCGGCCATGAACTTGATCTCAACAAGATACCGGAGATACCTGCCGATATCCTCACGAGTGATGCCCTCTCCTGCACTATCATCGACGCCTGTCCAGCGGTCTGCATCGGCCTTAAGAATAGCCACGGCATTTCTGTCATCCAGCTCAGGAGCACGAGTGGTGCTCGGGAGGTTTGAGGTTGCCATATGGAACAGCGGCATCAATGCACTTTGCTCCTGATCCTTCTCGACGGCTCCAGCTGAGACAAACTCCTCCAGCTGCATCTTCCAGTCATCATAGTCGACCTCGGCCACTTCATAACCGTAGTAGCTTAGTGCGGAGAGGAATTCATTCATCCGCAGACGGGGATGGGCAGTAACGTGCACAACATTGACGCCAGGAAGGGGGTTCAGCACCGAAGCGACAACAACGCGAGCGACGTGGTCGACAGGGACGGCATTGACAGAGTTGACAATACGAGGACGAGCACCGAGCTGGACACAACCCTTACAAAAGCGGATGAGAAAGTCATCTGTGTTAGAGACACCGCCATTGCGGCTACCAAGGATGTAGCCTGGTCGGACGACTGCGCCGCGGAGACCACGGCGGCCGGCCTCGCGGACGAGTTGCTCAGACACCCACTTAGTTTGACCGTAGCCGGTGCCAAGACCGGTGCGACTACCCATCATGTCGTCGGACTCGAGGACAGCGCCGCGGCCGGTAGCGGTCTGAGCGTCGGAAAGGTTAACATAGTGGTCTGTATCGAGGGTGGAAGTTGAGGATACGAAGCTGAAGAGCTTGGGCTTGCCCTCGTTGCAGAGCTTCATAGCGTCGATAGTAGAGAGAACATTAGGACGCATCATTTGCTCGTAACGAGCGATCCAGTGGACATACGCAGCGTTGTGGATAAACGCATCAGCCGTATCAGCGACGTGCTTCCAACTGGCATCGTCAAGGCCAAGACGAGGCTTAGAGAGATCACCCATAACGCAGGAGACCCTATCAGCCCAGGAGTCTTGCCAGAGACCGTAGCCCTTAAGGGACCTTGTAAGACGCTCCTTAGCGAACTTAACGTCCTTGGCTCCACGAATATGAGCGATAAGCTTAGTGTTCTTCCTGTCTAGGATGTCCTTAGCTAGGTATGCGCCGAGGAAGCCAGTAGCACCGGTAAGGAAGAAAGTGACGCCTTCGGAAGGGCTCAGAGCCTCAGGATCCGCGCTTTGGTACTTCTCGTCCAGGATCTTGGTAAGCTCGTCGAGGGAGTCAGAGTAGACAGTATCGTCAGAATGGTCTACTGCAACAGCCTGGCCGCTTTGAAGACGGTCGACTTGGGTGCTCAGGCCGCGAAGAGTGGGGTTTGCATAGAGGGTGCTGATGGTGATGTCGACGCCCAGGTTCTTGCGAATGTCAAGCAGGAGCTGCTGGGCAAGAAGACTGTGACCACCGCAGTCGAAGAAACTTGAGTCCGGTCTAAGAATCGAGGGTCAGTGTCTAAACTGTAGAGAAGTAAACCATTAGCAGAGGCATACCTGACTGTCTGGGCATTCAGACCCGGGATCAGAGTTGACCATTGTGTCGCAATAGTCTTCTCAGTCTCAGACAGACTCTCCCAGCTCTTCAGATCCTCCTCTGAGGCATCCTCCATCATGAGAGAGGCATCGGGGAAAGGTAGATTAGGAGAGTCGACCTTTCCGTTCGGGTTGAGAGGGAGCTTCTGCAACACAATGTAGATCGAAGGAACCGAGTGCACTGGTAAGCGAGACTTGAGGTGGTCTCGCACCTCGGCTTGGATACGGCGGAACCTCTTCTTGAGGTAGACGACACAGGGTCCCATTTCCACACCCTCCTCTTCGATATCCTGGAGGCCCTGACTCTCAAGCCAGCGCTTCCATTCAGCAATCTCAGGCACGATGTAGCTGACGAGCGTCGGCTCCTCGTTACGATCTCTTCGAACCAGGGTCTTGGAGTCTCGGATCAGAGGACTGCCACCGAGGTTTGCATCAATCTCGTTAAGTTCAATCCGGAATCCACGGATCTGTTGAGTTAGCTTTGAGTTAGAAAAAAAGGAGCGAATCATTATTTACCTTAACTTGTGAGTCGATACGGCCCAAGACACGCACAGCCCCGTCCGATCGATATTCTCCGAGGTCACCTGTGACATAAAGCCTGTCTCGCGGTCCCTTGTAGTACTTGCGCCACGGTTCGCTCTTGTCGTTGGCCTTGTCTGCTTCCACCCACTTGTTGTTGTCAACGAACCAATTGTCAACGAACTTCTCCTTGTTCTTCTCGGGATCATTGAGATATCCTTCGGCAAGACCAGCAGCGCGGATATAGATCTCTCCAACTACACCAATCGGGCAGATCTTGGTGCGATCTTCCCGATCCACGACCAGCACCTGGACATCCTTCATGCCCCAGCCAGCAGGGACAGAGTCGCCCAGTGAGTCCAGGGCTGTCGGGTCCTCTTGGGCGGAAGGGACCTCGAAGTAGGACACGGCGCGAGAAGTTTCAGTGGTTCCGTACATGTTGATGATATTGCAGGCAGGACCAAGCTTACGAAGGGCCCTGCAGTCGCGAGTGGTGAGGACGTCACCGACGAAGAAGACCTGGCGCAGTTTAGAAAACTGAGCTGTGGCGCCACCGACTAGAATCTGTCCCATAGCAGGCGTAAGGTGAGTCGCCGTTGGTGACCACTCTCTCATCCATTCACTCAACCGCTCATGCTGGATATCCTCCTTGGCGGGTATCAGGAGCTGAGCGCCCAAGAAGAGGGGCGTCATGATGTCTGAGGCCACAATTAGTATAGCTTTTAAACTACATCGCAAACGAAATCGTACCTCGCTGAATCGGGTCATGAGCAATTCCAGAAAGACAGGCATACACGCTCTCTGATGTGAGACCGAACTTCTCAGCCATCCAGGGGAAATATCTTGCCAAGCTGTAATGACGGCCAAGCACGCCCCTGTTGAACATTAGTAAACGCTCAACTTCTTACGAAAGAGAAAGAAAAAGAAAGGGAAATGTTCGTACTTTGGCAAACCTTGAGTTCCGCTCGTAAATGACAGCGTACAGTTGGAATCGGGTCCGATGAGCACATCAGGAGGTGTTGAGGCCCTCTCCTTAACGTTGGCGAAGATATCGCCGCTGTCTTGGTCGCCGCCAGTCAACGCGCCATCGTCAGTGAAGCGGAGATCTGGAATCTTGATCTTAATGGCAAGGTCATCATCAATGTATTTCTGGACGAGAGGAGCAAGAGGACTGTATCAAGATGTCAATATCGTGAGTTCTCAGGTCTTAGAAGAGTTAGGGGTTAGCACTTACCCACTCTCCTCCGTAGCCTTGCGAATGGAGATCAACGCCTTGGGTTGAGAGACTTGAAGATAGACTGGTATGGTGCGTTAGTCGATTCTCACTCCAGTTCTCGTCAGAGGTATAACATACTTTGTTGTCTTTGTGGGGGATATTGAGGATCGAGGACGGTGACGATAGCACCAGCAGCCAGGGTTCCCATGTATGCACACACCAACTCAACTGAGCGGTGCGCAAAGATCATGACAGCGTCTCCATTCTGGATGCCAGCATCGCGCAAATAGTTTGCGATGTTGTTGCTTGCCTCATCAATTTGCTTGTAGGTGTATGTTCTTGTGGGCGCCCTGTATGCTGTCAGCAACTGACACAGACATAACCATGCCCCAATGCAAAGGGACATCACTCACTTCGAGGTCTTGGTCTCTGTCACACAAGGCCTGTCAGGATGAGCCACGGCATTCTTGTGGAATATCTCATGAATTCCTCCAAGGTAACCTCCCCAGTCGAGGTCATCGGTAGGGTCAGGTAGCGACATTATGGCGGCTATACTGGTACACAAGATCAAAACTTAACTGCCGGCTACGACCGATGACGGATGCGAAGAGATCGGGCAGCTGATAGTGTTGATGAATTGAAGCTCTCGAGATTTAAGAGAATCGAATTGTGTCCGAGGCCATTGAGAAAATAGTGGCTTGTGGCTTCCAATGCGTCACACCAATATTTCTGAGCTCCGAGAGTCGGAGTGGAGGGTTATGGCTGGTGACTAAGGTGGTTTACCTTAGATAAGGTAAGGTACTTGACGGCTCCAACCATTTGTATTATTGCGGAGCACATGGCTTCTACCTCACATCGAAGAATATTTAACGTGTCACTTACACAGTAAATTCGCACACAAACAGGTTAGCAGTGAAGCTCGCCACTGAGTTCCTGGCCAATATGGAGTCTAGGAAATGGAAAGTCGTTTGCCAGCAACTGTGTGGAAGGGGCTAGGTAGGCGCTCGGCTCAGGCTCTAATTACCTACCTAATCATGACCTTTGCTCAGGGTAAAGCAGTGATAGCTCAAGTTTACGCTAAAGACGGATTAGGAAGACAAGATTTGTCGGACTCGAGGGTGACTATTGAGGTAGATGAATGAGATGAATGGTACGTATCCGTATCTGTAGTCTGGACTGCTAATGAGGTGTATGCTAACATTAACATTAATTATGTTAGTAGTTTGCGGTCGGTCCGGCCCATGTCGAGGTCGATCTTGTGTTCATTTCGACTGATGTCGGTCCATTCATCGTATTCGATTTTCTTCCTCTTACAGCATGAGCACCTAAAGTGAGGGATGGGGTGTATGCAATGCTGCATGACAATCTTTCAGTCAAACGTGTCAGTCTAGGAACAGCTAGCTACCTAGTAGGTATTATCATAGCTTCTTCTTGTTTCACATTGTCAAGCACGTACCTGCGACAGATGAGGACACTTGGTTTGTTGGCTCGACAGTTAATATTAATTACAGTCGGCAAGTCCATGACGGGTCTGAATTAATTTTGAACTCTCCTCATGATGGTAATTTACTTGGTCCCTGGCTAAGCCTGATGTGGACGAGATCCATTCAGTGCCTCATTTCGACTGGATCCTTGCCTGAACACCGTCCATACCTGGCCCCACCCAGTCTATTGCCTTCTTAGCCAATGTCACCGAGCAACTGAATTGTTACCAGAGTATCTGTAGCTTGAACTTTTAGACACTGAAAATTCGAGAACAAGATCTTTTGAATGATGGCCCGAGATGACGTCCAGTTGCCGAGTGATCATCGACATTACTCACGTGGAATGAGCTGGTTGGTTGCCCAGCTTTAGGAGTTGCCTGGTTACCTTACTCGCTGTTATACTAGATGTTGAAGAAATGACTTGCATCCAATGTACCATCCTGTGATCTTAGCCCCTATTATTCTGCAACAGCCCAGCGCACCAGAAGCGACACTCAGCGGGTGGCCAGTCCCTCCACCCTCCGCCTCCACCTACCGAAGCAACCTAGGCCCCCGTGGGATACATCCAC
Source organism: Fusarium sp. NRRL 53497 (assembly GCA_013184445.1). Lineage (NCBI taxonomy): Eukaryota > Fungi > Ascomycota > Sordariomycetes > Hypocreales > Nectriaceae > Fusarium > Fusarium sp. NRRL 53497. The sequence goes on along the minus strand of JABCJZ010000269.1, from coordinate 3,431 downwards.
TGGCAAGTATTCACTGAGCGCTGAAACGCCTCCTGCACTACTTCACTAAGCCAGCTAGAGTAGGTACCCCCTGTTTGACGGCTCGCCCCTCAATCCACTAACGGCCTGTGCCTCGTGCTTGTGCCTGACCTCAGGAGCCCCGGGCCCCGTATTGTCTGATGTACCTCAGGGAGCAAGGTAGGTACCCTGCCTCCTGTACGACGCCGTTCATAACCAGCCAGACAACACCTCGTCCCATCTTGTCCTTATCCTAATGCCTATCCATTCACATCACGCTCAACTACTCCGTGCCTACATACGAATCGAATCCCCCAAAGACCACGAGGTCGCCCGACCGAACTTGCATCTTCTTCAGCTCATCTCGTCTCTGAGAGCCTTCACCAACCATGAGTCAGGTTAAGAACCTCCGCGCCATGTTCGAGAACAAAGGCGACACGAGCCCGCCCGACAGAGGTCGATCTTCTGGCGCCTCTACTCCCGTCCAAGGTACGACCGATACTCCCGCGATATCAGAATGAGTGCGCATTTCCTGGCTGGTGGAATACACTTTTAGAGCTATTGCTATGTGTAGCCTTTAAGTTGGAAAGCCGTTAAAAAGCTTACTCTAATTGCACCTGCCCTGGAATTGTCCACACTAGCTCTCAGCGTCATTCATACCTACCGTGTCCTTCCATTCTTTTTCTCCCTTCAACCCCTTGCTGATCAAAACCTGTTTTCTTTCTCCACAGGCACAGCTACCAGCGGAACTGAATCACCTGTCCGGCCACTCTCAAAAGTGAGAACAAGCTTCGTTGCCATTGAGAAAGACGGAAGAATAGGTCTTAGGAGAGACCCCAGCCACGAATCCAGTGCATCACGTCGCCGATTAAGCATGGACACCGACGCAGAATCCGTTTCGACTGTTCCCGACAAGCCATCCGCGTCTCTTGAAGATGCACCACGCGCAACCAAGCCTTTCTTTCAGGAGGCCATTCCTGAGTCGCCTCGTTACCCAATTGAGCCTCCAAAGACACCCCCGGAACAAACTGCAGCTGTCATCGAGGAGCCTATTGTCAGCCCTGAAAAGACAGTCGACAAGGAGGAACCATCACCGTCATTGCTACCAGCAGAGCCGATTATGGCGTCCCCAAAGAAAGAAAATAAGCCCCCATCGCCTCCCGCAGCTGTCAATGGCAAGCTCAAGACGGATACTGTTAAGGAGCTAGCTCCCGCAGCAACCGTAAAGGCCAGTGCTCCTAAGAAGACAGCCACCACTCGGCCCAGCACCATCTCCACAAAGGCTTCCAACACCAAGCCTCCAGCCAAGTCCCCTTCTGCGACAAAGCCTTCTACAAGCACCACACACAAACCCGAGCCCAAGCCTGCTCCCAAGGCTGCTCCAGTAGCGAAGAAGGAGACAAGACCAGCATCCCGGACCACTCCGACAACCGCTCGACCTACAGCGGCACCTGCGAGCAAGAAACCGCAGCCATTAAAGCCCACTCCTAGTGATACTGGTTTCGTGAAGCCAAAGCCCAAATCCCCTACGAAGCCTGTGCACCTTCCCGCGTCTCTTATGGCACCCACTGCATCCTCTGGTGCCAAGACAGGCCGCCAAGTTCGTACCTCAGCCAGCTCACAGAACCTCAGTGTACCTGCTCGTCCCGCTAGCCGGGCCAGCGCAACAGGAGCTGGCGCCAGTACTGGCAAGACAGTAAAGCGCCAACCTTCGAACGTCGGCCGCTCACGACCAAGCCTGGGCCCTCCTCCTAAGAAGGCTCCGGATTCAACTCACACCAAGAAGGAGGCACCAGTTGACGAGAGCTTCCTGGCACGCATGATGCGGCCGACACAGGCTTCGGCTCAAAAGACCTCCGAGAAGGTTCCCACCACACCACCGAAGAAGACGGCCAAGCGACCATCATCTTCAGGAGCCGACGCCACACGCCACGAGAGCAGTGTCAGAACCCCAGGAAGTGCCAAGAAGCCTGCCAGAAGACCAGTTGAATCGAAGCCTGCAAGTGGCTCAGTCGCCTCCGACGACACTTCTAAGGTTGAGCCCGTTGCGGAAGAGGAAGCATCTGAGCCTGTCAAGTCCGAAAGTCCTGAGGTGCCTGTAATTATAACCGAGGAACCTCAAGTTGACGAGGCCTCAGAAGACTTAAAGAACTCAAAGCCAGAGCCCGTTGCTACTGAAGGAGCCTCAACTGAATTTGTTGAGCCCGTTCAGGAGAAGAGTGATGCCCAGGACGTTTCCGAGGAGTCGAGCAAGAAGGAGGAGCAGGAGGAGTCACGCCCTGTTACACCCGAGCCTTCCAAGGAGGAGACAACGTCCGTCGACATTCCCGAGACCACTGTGGCTGAGGAGCCTGTTGCTTCTCCCAAGAAGGCCTCCGCTGGTGAGCCCGAAGAGCCCGTTGTCGAATCTGAGAAGCCGACTGAGAACGATGATATTGTTCCTCTGGTAGATGAAAGCTCAACCCAACCCCCAGTTGTTGTCGAGGAGACAAACCAGACCTCCACTGCCGAGCCTGAACCTGAGAACAAGGAAGAGGTTGTTCCACTCCTGGAGAAGGAGTCCGAAACCGCCCCTGAGAAGGACACTACCGAGAAGCCAAACACTGAGATTGACACCGCAAACATGAATGATACCAAGGAAGAGGTGGAGGTCATTGATACTGCTGAAGAGAAGGACACCACTGAAGAGCAGATTGATGAGAAGAAGCAAGAGTCGGAAAGCGCTACCAAGACGGCATAAACTGAAGAATAGATTGTGGGAGATTCAAGATTGCTGATTTAGCCATTGAGAAGGGGATGTACTTTTTGAACTGTTGTATAGATACCAGTTTTAAGCGAAGGCGAATGGTGATTTTTATCGCATACTTATTGTAAAAGAGCATCCGCAAACAAGGATTGCGAGATAACAAAAATATTTGGAATGCGATAGGCAGTTTCTCATGCTGAGATTGATTTTGATACACACACCGTCCTTATTAGGACATAATCTAGTTGTACAATACAAGCTTCCCTATTTATCGTATCATGAAAGCACGCAGGCTTCTCCCACCCAAGTAAACTCCTTCAGACATTCATGCTCATGACACCCGGCATACCAACAAACCACCCTGTTTCCTTGCTAAGGCCTCCCTCACCTCCAGCACACCCTTCGATGTTGACACGAACATACACTCGCCGAGATTTAAACCTGGCACCACACCGCCGGCCACCTTGGTGGGGAATCCTCTTGCGAGCCTGGCGAGCTCCGCGATGTTGGCCGTCATGAGGCGTTTCGGCGTGCTGATAGCATTAGCCTTGCCGAGGACGGGCTTACCGTCCCAGTACTTGAGGCCGAGCCACAAGCGCATCTTGGCGACGTTTGCGTTTGTCACGGGCACGGGGGGCTGAGAGACCATCTGCTCGAGGGTTGGGGGATGGTGGCCGGAGCGGTAGAC
>JABCJZ010000268.1:0-123588 GCA_013184445.1 Fusarium sp. NRRL 53497 | reverse complement strand
GTCCCCAACCCCCCCTCAACCTGCGGCAAGCAAGGAAAGGTCTCATGCCGCTCCTCCCAGAAGCTCGGCCAGTCCACCCCCGTCGACAACGCCAACGCCTGTGGTAAGCTCTGCGGAAACACCGAGGGCTGCCAGACATTCTCCTTCACTCCCAAGTGGCGCAGCACAACTGGTTACTGCCAGATGTACACCGCTCCTCTCGCCCAGCTCAGCTTCACACCTTGCAACACAGGCGTCAAGTTCTACGATCTTGATACCTGCTTTACTTGCTCCAACGAGAAGCCTCCTGTTGTTGTTACTCCTCCTACTTGCCCCAGCTACAAGCCCGTGTTTGAGAAGTGCAGTAAGAACACCCACTGCGGAACTCGCGGTGAGATCTGCAACGAGGAGCGTATCCCCAACGCAGGCGATTCCTCAAGCCTTGCGAACTGTGCCAAGAGCTGTATTGAGTACGCTGGCGGTGCGTGCAAGTACTTCAGCTTCCATGATGCTTACTATAGGACTCCTGCCAAGTGTACGCTGTACAAGAGTGGAAAGGTCACTCCCAAGTCCACTTCTTGGGTCAAGTTCTACGAGCCCTCGTGCTTCGCTTGCAAGCAGGCCAAGTAAAAGATTGGTGAAGTGATGAAGTCCGGGGTGGGAAAAAATACACTTTCTTTTCGAATTCTACGACTTTGAACGTTGGCTTGGATAGCATTTTTATGTAATTAATTAGTTTTTTTCCGTCTTTGAAGACATGATATATATATGACCTGGGCAACCGTTATACCTGTCCCTGATCGATTTACTGGGCCAACGTGTGAAGTGATGATAGACCTTGCGACGCAAATAGATGGGAAACAAATCATGATTGTGAATTTTTTTTGTTATTTGTCAGTGGAAGTTTGCTAAATGCAGTTCTCGTATTGACAAATGTCATATCCCCTTTGTTATATCACCTCCTAACCGTGGCGCCATGCTTTTTCACCATCCTTCAAAAATACCACATATCATACACGTTAGATTACAATAGTTTGCGCCTCAACAGCATCCTCAGCTTGGCAGGTATCAGCTCACAGTCCGTGCCTTGACTCCAGCTCTGAGGTGCATACTCACAACTCAGTTCCCTCACCCTCCCTCTCCAGTCTCTCTCTCTCCTCCCTCTCCTTCTTCTCCTTATTAATCTTGGCCTGTTTCCACGGTGGAACCTTGGGTTCTCTCTTCATAACCACTTGAACTCATTAGCATAAACTTCTCAATCCTGGGGAATAACTTACGTCTTTGGAACAAATCATAACTCGTAACCAAGAAAATCGGCATGCCAACCATAAACTTGATCCAATTCCTCTCCAATTGTTTATACCTCCTCTGATAATCCTTCCTCTTCTCTTCTTCTTTCTCTTCCTTAGTCATGTTACTCACCCTCTTTTCCTCCTCATCCATCGTCATTTCCTCGGCTTGTTTCGCTCTCTGGCTGATCTCCTGATCAGCTTTCTTAGCCCTCTCTCTCTTCTTCATCTCCTCTAAGTCCATCCACTTCTCCGTCTTCTCCCATTCCCTCTTCCTCGCCTCGTCCATTTCCCTCTCGATCGTCTCCTTCAACCCAAACTCTCTCCCCCCGCGCAATGCCTTCTTCCTCTCCGCTTCGTCAATAAGTCGTTTCCATCTTCCCAATCTCGCCTTGAGTAGATTCTCTTCTCTCTTTGCGGCTCTCCCTCTAATTTGAGCCTCGAGTTCGGCCGATTGTTCCTCCGTTGTAAGGGTTATAAACATTTTTGCTGGCTTTTCGCCTGGTTTTACAAAATCGTGAGGGCCAGGGATTCTGGGGCGTCCGTTCGTTGGGGTTGTTGTAGAGAATGCGCATGTTGGAGGGATTCGTGAACGGTGGAGAGAAGGGCATGAGGATCGAGGGAGGGCGCTTGATGCCGCTTTTCGTGGCGCGGTACGTAGTGACATTGCATAGATGTAGTTGAATGAGTGACTTGGGCGCAATTGGTGAGTATTGAGCGCCGTAGCGTTGTAGAGTTGGTTGAAGTTCAAGATTGATGCCAAGTGGGAAAAAGATCGCCAATTTCTTATCGATAAAGCGCAAGCTCCAGACATTGTCTCACGTCACCAAATTTTAGTCATTACGCCATATAGACAACTCACTTCACGAGTACAAATCCATATCGGTCAAATCTGCATGCTAACCATTGTTCTGCTTAATATTTTAATTATACAATTATTTAAATTTCCCAAACGCCTTTTGCAACCATCTTCCAGACACAGCCTTCCACCCCTTGTTAAAGATTCCAAGTACCCCAATTAGTCGTCATCAGTGTAGCGAGGACCAGTAGCCGCAGGAGTCTCTGGAGGAGCATATGCTGCAGGTGTAGGAGCACCGTAGTAACCAGGCGTGGGAGCACCAGCCGCAGGAGTAGGGGCTGAGTCTGCTCCCCATCCGCCAGCCCAAGAAGCTCCGGGTGTAGGCGCGCTGAGCGCTGCAGGTGTAGGTGCAGAGTAAGCTCCAGGCGTAGGAGCGCTCAATGCACCGGGAGTTGGGGCGCCGAGTGCAGCGCCAGGTGTAGGAGCGTCGTACGAGTTTGAACCAGATCCCCAGGCATCGTTGCCACTGGCTCCAGGAGTTGGCGCAGAGACTCCCCAAGAAGGAGTCTTGGACCCCGAGCCCCAGCTGTCGCCTCCACCATACGCAGGTGTACGCGACCCAGCACCGAAGGCATCTCCAGGCGCAGGAGTTCTTCCACCGGCCTGCCAGGCGGGTGTGCGTCCACCAGAGCCGCCATAAGCAGTACGGTTGCCGTCGTAGGGGTTGACAGTTCGCGATCCATCTGCCCATGCGGGAGTTCGGGCACCAGACATGTCTTGGGCCTTCCAAGCAGGTGTTCGGCCACTTGCTGCAGGTGCTACATCATGTTAGTATACTGAAGTCAATCCAAGAAACCAGAAACTTACTTCGTGATCCCCAAGCAGGCACTCGATCCGAGTTACCACCTGCCATAGGTGTGCGAGAGCCGCCCTGCCATCCTGGCACTCGATCACCACCACCTCGTCCAGCACCCCCACCATATCCACCGCGGCCTCCACGGCTAGCGATGTCAATTGTAGCTCCAGTCGTTTTGTTCTTGAAGCTGAGACTATCCTTAGGCACCGTAATTGTCTTGCTCTTTGTGTGAAGCTCGACACGAGCATGTGTATCTGTCGTATCCTTGACAATACCCAAAAGACCTTTGTAGGCTCCCTTCCTGATAATAACAGTCTGTTCAATTGCCTTATCTCGGCCAAAAGATTTGGGTGGTGGTACGGGCTTGTTCTCGCTACCGTTCTTGTGAAGCTTGAGCGCTGGGTTCATTGCTGTCAAGTCAGGGCCAGCTGATGCAGCAGCCACACGACCTCCCTTGGCCGCAATGGTGTTGACCATGCTGGCCTTGGTGACGAAAACACCAGCATTCTCCTTGCTGTCGTTGGTGTGCAGGAAGACATATGAGCGGTGGATGTGAATAATCTTGCCCTGGCGCTGCTGGCCTGTGTACTCCTTGACAACATCTTCAAGTCGAATCTCAGAACCATGACGGTCAGCGGCGACAGCGTTCTTTCGCTTGGGCAACTTGTTGGCAATCTGGGATGGCATAACCTGTCGAGTGTCTCCAAACTGGTCAAGGACAACCAGCGACTCACGATCAACCTTGACAACACAGCCCACAGTCGTGGGATCCAATTGCACAAGGTCGTGAAGAGAGTACTGACCCAGAGATCCTTGTCCACCGATATCACTTGCTTCGCGCAGATCCTTGCTGAAGACAGTAACTTCTGAGTTGGTCTGATCTGTCAGAAGAGTGACTTGATCTTCCTTGATGTTGACAACCATTCCGACCTCATCACGGAACTTGCTACCACCAATGACCTTGACATGATCACCAATCTTAAAGCGCTTGCGAAGAGCTCTGATGGGAACATCAATCTCCTGACCCACAAGATCACCTTCAGTCACAGTGATCGAGACGACATCAGAGTGGACCCGCATAGCCTTTCCGACAACTCCCTTTTGCTCGCCAGTGTAGACCTCGACAATATCGCCAGGAAGATACGTAGCAAGAGCATTACTGTCCTTGAGACTGTGTGCCAACGCCTTCAGATCAAGGTTCTCAGTTCCATCCTCAGCACCTGAGGCGAACCTGGTAACTTCCTCGAGCGAGGGGTTGACGTCGGTAACGGTAAGCTGCTGAATCTTAATATCCTTGACCTGGAAACCGTTCTCAAACTCGTCTCCCATGTAGGTCCATGTACCGGCAGTAGGGTTCCCCTGAATGTGTCGGGGGTGGCGCTTTCGAGCTTCAACCTCACTGAACAGTCTCTGGGGTGGCTTGGGGCCAGCCATACCGAAAGGTCGCTTTCGCTTTCCATCGGCGGTAACCAAGGCGTCGTCTCGCATCCCATAGTCCAATCTGGGAATGAAACGAACACGAGCCTCCAGACCGTTCTCAGTAACGTCAATGACTTGAGCAAGATCACCGTTGTGCTTCATGGGTCTTCGGAGACGAACCCAAGCTCCAGGCTCCAGAGTAGGTGTCTTGGAAACGCGGAACAGCTCGGGCATGTCCTTGATATCGACCAGAATCATCTTGGAATGAGGGTACACATTGAGCATACTGTCCAATCCTTTCAGAATGTCGGTTTGACGTCGGGCCTCGACGTAGACAAATCCCTTCATGACAGAGTCGATACCTCCACGTTCAAACGCAGCAGTTATGGCCAGCTCATCCTTGGTGCCAACCCGCTCTTCAATGCGCTTCATGATGGAAAAGACAACTTCTCGCTCCTTGCCTTCTTTACATCGCACGGCCCAAATGCTAGGATCATCCACACTAGGGAGGAGTAGCCGCTTGGGAACGACAGATGCATCTCTGAAGCCCTTGCCAGAGCGTCGGTTACCGTATCGCTGTCGCAGGATCTCTGCCTGCTTCTCGGCGTCCATGCTGGAGTCCATCTCTCGACGGCGATCGAGTTCGCGATGTCGTCGGTCATCATCGATACCGGTCTCGGCTATGTCGTCTGGATGATCATTTGTGATAAAGTCGCCAATCTCCTCACCCAGCATTTCGTCATCCTCGCCTTCGTCTTCATCGTCGACCTCGGCTTCGATATCGAAGAAGTTGGCGCCTCGTTCCTTTCTGCGCTTTCTGCGATGGCCCTAAAGGGGGTCAGTATTAATTGAGGGCAAGCAGGCAACGCGCCAATGCAGGATCAAAGTCTGCTTACCTGCTGAACATCCTCGTCTTCGTCATCTTCCTCCTCCTCCTCATCTTCGTCGTCGTCGTCATCGCGACGCTTTCCAGTGTCTTCCTCTTCGTCTTCTTCCTCCTCGTCATCGTCATCGGCGTGTCGCGACTTGGATGGTCGCTCATCCTCGTCATCATCATCACGAGGCGCAGGGCTGCTGTTGCGCTTCACTTCCCGATCGTCATCTTGCTCATCATCGGATATATCGACGGGGGCTGGGTTGAAATCTTCCTCGTCCTCAGAGTCGTCAAAGCGCGAAGGGTCGTGGGAGGACATGGTGGCGAGAGAGCCGCGCGACACGTAGCGTGTCTATGATAATTGTCGGTGGATTCGTTGCTGTGATATGAAAGAATTAAAAAGAAACTAAGTGTCCTCGATGCGAGAGAAGAAGAATAAGAGGCGCTTGATGGATGACAAAGATAAACAATGAATGAGGTTCAAGCAACTTTCCAGTCTAATGTTAGAGCTTCAGACGGCAAAATGCCGGGCCTTGTGCACTACACAACTCTGTATAATTGGTGGGCCCGAGTAGTGCAGAGTTAGTGGGTCTCTTGAATGAACTTTGATGAAGTTGTCTTCAGAGAACCTCTTTGATGAGATGGCACAAAAGTCTGCGCTTTGAAGATTCATAAAATCACATACGGCTCTTTCTCAATCCTTTCAAGTTCTAAAGTTGAAGTTTAATGCGACCTTGGCTCAAAGAATGCTCCATCTTTAGGTCCCTCACCTCTAAACTGATGCGCCGTGATGAAGTGTACCCGACAATGCAGGCCAACTCAGTGAACAAAGGTCAATGACATATCGCTCAGACACTGGAACGTGATTAGCTGTTTAACTATAATTCTCAATAAGTATCACGATCAAGATATCTAACGTCTAGGTTCATTTCACAGCGTGTGGTCACCTGTTGAACCCTTGACACATCAAAAGTTCAAGACTGAACCCATCCGTTCAAGTCAATATCTGGTTATAGTCATCATATTGCATATATCTTCTCATCATCTATATCTACTCCAACGCTAACTCCCACCAGCGCCGCCCTCTATGTCCACCATTCATCGAACCAGCTCTGAATTTTGATATGTCATACTATAAGCTGAAGCCAAACATGACCGAACCTCGTCAAACTCATCCTCATACTCGACCTATCTCAGTAAAGCGTAAATAGGTTCGTTGTTGTTTTGTATATCGACCAAGCCTCCCCAACCGCCATCGTTTTGATCCCTAACATCTTGAGTGTCTCGCAGATGCTCCCAATCAGACTTTCAAAAAAACCATTTTGAAATGAAAACTCCAGGCTTTGCAGAATGCAATGTACTATACCCCTTGACCAGCCACATTCTACATGAATCGAGTGACGTTTCTGGTCTAGAGACAGGCTCTGACCTACGATTTACTAATGACTTCAGCCAGCCCATTACTGCTTCTTCACATGACTCGTGTTCCCCAGATACCACGTCCTGCACCCACGCCGAGCCATTCGCCGCCATCGGAGTTGGGTAGTTGAGGTACCCAGCCCAGGTTGCCGACCTCATAATCGCATTGCCAGCTAGCAACGGGGCTTTTGGGGTTCTCGGGTTGAGGGGCGCCGTTCATGGGTTGGTTCGAGTTGTAAATATCCCAGAGGAGGACTTGGCAGTCGTCACCGCCTGAAGCAAGCATTCCGCGTCGATGAGGTGACCATTCAATGCAGTTGATGTTTCCACCGTGGCCACGTAGCTCGAGCAAAGCCTGGCCAGGCTGTCGTACATCCAGAATGCGAATAGCGTTGGAGTCTTGAGCAAAGGTAGCAAGGAGATGTGTATCGTGAGGTGAAGTAGCAAGCCGTAGCAGTGGAGGAGGGTTGGCCATCGTTTGCTGAGCCAGTGTTGGACTAACACGGCCACCGTCGGGGGCTGGGAAGGTCAGTATATAGTAAAAGCAACATGGATGAGCAGCTTACCTCGCTCTTCCTTGCCCGTGGGCTCGTAAATAATTGTCGAGTGCTCCAAACTTCGAAGATCAAACATGCGAACACTTCCATCTTGACCACAGCTGACAAAAACATCCACACTCTTGGCGCAGAACCTAACATCATAAACCTCTTTATCGTGGGCAATGAGCTGGGTCTTTGCTGTAAGTGAGGGAATATCCCAGATGGTACATGTCGTGTCTATGCTGGAGGTAATGATAAGACTGGGAGAAACGGTGTTCCAATCGAGTGACGTTAGAGGCGCAGTATGATCCGGTGTCTTCGAGTTGGAGAGTAGAGCAAGAGGAGTCAACTTGGTGGTGGTGGTGTTTTCGCGACGACCAATGGTGTTGCCAGGCGTAGCGGGATTCTCGTTAGGGAGAGACCACAAGCGCAGGTGGTCGCCCGAAGTCGCGAGCAGGTCAGTAGACTGCTTCTGCGACGAGGGCGGCTCCCATAGCAAGCGGGTCACTGGGTAAGAGTGGGTGGCTTCGGCAGCTTTGGTGAATTCGAGACTATACTTGGATGAACCTGGTGTGTAGACATCTTGAGGAGTCGGTGTGACATGGCTGTCGAGGATTTGAATCTGTCAATGTTAGCGGTTGAAGACAACAATTCGCGGGTGTTGTGACGCACAAAGTTATGGCCATCTTCCAAGTAGCTTCCCACAGCTAGCTTGCCAGCGCCATTGCCTTGGGCAGGCCATTTGCACCAGTCGAAAGCGTAGATGGCCCATGGCGCGAGGTAATTGCTTGTTCCTGGTTGAAGACTATTGCCGTCATATCCCATAGCAGCTCCAGCGCTATCCGACATGCTCGAGTCGGCGCGGGGACGAATATCAGCTAGGCCAAGCGGGGTGTTGGAGATGGTGCGCTGAGATCCGGGAGCATTGTATCTGGCGGGATCGATTGGAGACATCAAATGCGAAGATGAACCACCACTAGGAGTAGTGGGAGTATATGCGTGATAGTTCGAGGAGCTATCGTAGCCAGCGGCTGGGCTGGAACGGGAATAGCTATGGGACATGCTCAGCGGGGGTTTGCTCGCGGCGGCGGCGGACGGCGAGTTTGAATAGTCGTGAGAAAGCTGGCCGTACTGCTGTGGGATCTGCAAGGGCTGCTGTGAGTGATGAGGGTGCTGTTGGTGTTGAGCTTGCGACGGCGGCTGGTGAGGGACGGAAGAGGCAGCGGGAGAGGATTGCTGCATCGGCGAGGGCAAGTTGGGCGAGGCTGGGGCGCCGCGAGCGGACAGGCCACCGGCGGGTTGGAGGACGTTGGGCACCGAAGAGTTGGAGGGGTTCCTGTAGTGGGAGTTTGAGGGCAAAGACTCGAACTTGATCTGAGGAGGGTTTTCGTATTCCTGCGGCGACATGGAAATTGCAGCACCAGTTTGGGTCAGGCCCGACATGTGCAATTCGTCGTGCTGGGGCTGGGGTTGAGGGCCGGATCCAGAGCCAGAGCCAGCGCGAGGAGCAGAAGCAGACGCAGATGCAGACATGGAGCCCACCTGCGTCTGACGCAGTGAAGGAGGAAATTGCTGTGATTGGCTCATGGCGGGATCGGTTTGAGTGTCTCTCGGCTTAGTAGCTCGGGCCTCTGTTTGACTGACCTGGCCTGGGGCTGGCTGATTGACTCGACAAGCCTCAAGGTGGCCCGGCGCCAAAGGCGGAGCGATAGAATAGCAGCAACGTTGGAGGTGAAAGAAACACGAGAAGCAAAAGTAGGCGACAGTGCAAGATGAGGATAAGGTAGCCGATAATTAAATCGAGTGTGGAGTAAAGGTATCCGTATCCCTTACAACTGAGCTGGCTCGCGAGGACTGAGGAGCGTCGGCAGTTGATGACCAAAAGATCAGCGTCGCGTTGCGCCCTGTTCAGACCCAGAGACCAAGATTGAGGCGTGGAAGCAGAAAAGAAGAAACGGAAATTTTGACGAGATGCAAGAAAGAATGCGACGTGGAAGGTTCCTCGCGCAAGCAAGGTTCTCGGTTTTGGTCTGGTCTGGCCCGGCCTGGTTCGGTTTGGATTGACTTGGATTTTGGACTTTGGAGAAAGGGCGGAGGGGAATAAGAAAAGTTGCCGGCGGAGACGATACGAGAGTTTTCCGAGCAGAAGCCTGAGGAGAATAGGCAATATTAAATATTATGGTCGAAGGGTTCTTAAAGGATGGTATTATTCTTGCTAACCAATCTTACTGTATTTAAGTTTCAATATTTTCTTAATATTCGGCTTTGCGTGAATACAGTAAACTTCAGAGTTCAAAAGGTTGCTGGAAAGAGTTGGGATTGTAGATCAGATCTCTAAGCCCCAGTCCAGGGATATCTTTATTTCCCCAGGTTGCCCGAGCCATGGATCAGATTGCAGTAAACAGAATCTTCCTCCAAGGCATTTGAGGCTCACTACTAGCCATATGTGACATTCAGTCCTTTGCACGCGTTGCATGAACACTGTCCTCGAGGTGGGAGAAAAACCGGAAACGCCTTTAGATAATTCTCCTATAATAGAAGGAAGTTAAGAATAATAAATTATATAAGAAAATCCTAAATATTAAACTACTATAGTATAAGATAATACAGACCTCATAAAGATATTGTTATAAGTTTAGGGGACTTTATGATGCATAAAAGGTAGGTCAATTCCGTGCTTTTCTTCAACCCCTGAGACGATCAGTATCTAGGTGTTATGCACATTACTTAACTTTATCATGCAAAGCTTGAAAGAAATCATAAATTCGTTAAAGTTGAAACGGCAGCATTAAGTATAAATTTTAGACTGTCAGAATTAGCCCTCGGTTTGCAATATAAAAACCCCATTAAAGAGAAGCTTATTATATTAACTCATACGCAATATAATGTAATCAATCTTCATCACATGAAGATGAAGCCCGTGACGCGGTTGTCCACTCCCCCACCTGGGGGTGGCCCTGTGGATCGCTGTATGTAGCTCATGGCAGGTGCACCCCAAGTGGGCACATGCCAACCCCGGATCGTGTCCAAAGCTTCCATCCAGTCAAGCTTCACCAAGCTCTTGTGACCTTGAACAACGACTCCGACAAGCATTTCGCCGCTCATACAATTAACACATAACCAGATGCAGATACTTTTCAACTAATGTGAAGCATCTAAGGACTGCGCATTTCACAGCTCTGCAAGCTTCCCACTATCCGACCTTGGACGACTATATGCGACAACATTCCATCCATTCGATATCAGATCGTCGCGTGTCTCTATTTCTACGACGCAATAGACCAGAATGTCTTCTCCATCGATTCTGGATCGCATCTCTAGTCCGCACCGACGACTTCCTAATATTCCACTCCGAAGCCCTCCTATCCGCGAAGTCAGCGAGTATGACTTAGACGAGCTCGAACCTCGAAGTGAAGATCCTCTCTTCGACCAAGAGCCTCCGCGACCTAGACTTAGAAAGACGGCACAGCCTACATCAACTACATCGACCCGGCGATCTTCTTCACCTGCATCATGGGACAGCAAGCATCGTTATGACACCTCCCCTTCCCGAACCAAGTCAAAGCCGATTTTTGCAGGACCTCCGCCTCCGATCGCATCCTCAATCCTGATTAATCAAAATCCCGCCCAACCATCAGCTTCTCGAAATCACAGCGACAACGGTCGAGGCTATGGACTGCTCTCACCGAGTCGTTTTGGATCGAATAGCTCCAGCCAAAAGCACTTGGATAATCACCCACGTCTCGATTCAATATGGAGAAGTTTACAGCGGCGAGAAAAGGTTTTGGAACGGGATATCCAACAGCTTTTAGATCTCCAAGCGTCAGGTTTGGTTGCTGGTAGCGGAGATGGAGGTTCTGAAAGCAATTTTGGGAGCGATACTGGAGAGAGTACCTTCTATTCTGCAACTACTTCAAGATCCCGAATGGCGAACTCATTACATATTCCAACGCGATCTACGCCAGATGGAAATGTCATACCAGTGCGACAACCCGCCCCAAAGAAACCTCGTGGTCTCAAGTCAGCCAGAGCTGGTCTCCAGCGGTCCATGGCCGCGTTGACGGATTTAAAAGCAGAAGAGGATTCTCATCTGAACACAGCGTTGGAGCAAAGAAGGGATGCCTTAGCCTACCTTGACAAGATGAGTAAAAGGAGGGACGATATTTATGCTGAGCTCCATGGACTCGAGGATGACGAAGAAGAACCTTTGGGTCAAGAGCTTCGCGAGCTAGGAGCAGAACAGCAGGCTCTAGACCATGACATACGACTTCTTGAGGAGAAACTAGTTGGAATGCGGAATCGACGCAGGTGGGTGCGGGAGAAGATAGACGACGTCAAGAACCGACGAGAAGCTGGTTTGAGTGGATACAGGGCTGCTGGCAGAGACGTGGATATGGAAGTCCGAACACTGATGCAGAGACCACCCATCACACCGCTGGATCTTGATGCACTCGGCTCTGGTGCAAAATCTCGGTCAAAGGAGGATCTCGACATGCTTCGAGGTACAGAATTCCTACAACTCAGACCCGAGCGCAGAACAGTCGAGATGGCGAGAACATGGTGGCAAGGAGAAATCGCAGTGCTTGAGCGCCGCAAGGCGCAGATATCGGAAGATCGACAGGCTTTGATTCAAGGTTCCGAAGTATGGTCTGAAGTTACGGGACTTGTCGCACAGTTCGAGGCAAGACTACGAGAGCTTATCAAGGCTAGTCAAGCTGGAGACGTCGATGAAGAGCCTCGACAAGCCGCGATACGAGACCGTCTATCCGAAATGGACACTGTTGTTGAAGAGTTGGAGAAGCGATTACAGCTGGCTGAGTCAAAGCATTGGAATCTTCTCATATGCGCGATTGGCGCAGAGCTGGAGGCGTTCCTCGAGGCCAAGGCTCTTCTCAAGGCAACATTCGGGGTCCCTGATGGATCTGTTACTACAGAGGATCATCTGGAACATAATGGGTCGACTGACAAAACGGATGAAGAAAGTCAAGAGAGCCGAGATGAAAGTCACGATGAGAGCGATAATGAAGTTCCAGCCGACTTGTTGGTATCTCGAATGGAGGACCATGATCACGACCCTCCAGACAGCCCCCAGCAACAGAGCGTGGTATTGAGACGGGATAGCACGGAGAACTGCGTTCCAGCTGAGTTTCTAGCAGAGCATCAAAGCCAGGCCAAGATCGACTAGGAGAAAGAGATTGGGACGATGATTAGCCTTATGAATAATGACACACAATGCAGGATAGCTTTGCATAGCATGGTTCAGGCGGTTGGGTATTCTCAGGATAGTTCACGAAGATAAGATATAAGGTCTCAGCCTTGTTGATTCAGTATCATTGATTCAATTCATGCATATAGTCATATATCCGAACGCCTATCTGAAAACCCAGCCCGTCGAACGCGTATCAGGTAGCTTTGGCCATTTCTCGCGCTCGCCCGCGGCTGGAAACTGAGTGGAGGTCCATGGTATCAATAGCTTAAAGGATTGCACGTCGTCGTCGCTCATCGGGTTCGTTCAAAGTAGCCGCTCGAGCCGGCGATGGCAACAGATTGATCCATGACCCATTCGCCGACGCCCAGGTATCTGTCGATCCACCCGGTGAATTCCTTGTTCTCGCCAGCGACCTTGTCCGTCTTGAAACTATCGTTTGTTGTTAGATGAATTCGGGGAGGCGGAGGGTTTGGTGCTCACGTCAAGCCGGTAGATCGCTTCATACCAGCGAGGAAAGCCGAGACTGTGCGATGTTAGTTGGCGATATCGCGTCGAAGGAGAGATGAAACTTACAGAGAACGGCGTCAAAGGCATAGTGCGTCAACCGTCCGACCTTTGACCAGAGTCCCAGAGTCAGCAGGTTGAGGAGCTGTGAGAGAGGAGTCTTTAGACTTGCCAGGCCTCAAGGGCAGAGCTCCAGGGGGTGGACAAACAGATCAGGAGAGAGAGGTACATACCACCATGATGTAAGTGTTTTAGGCTGTGAGTGTTTGTAGATGTCGTCTGGTGTTGGGTGATGTCGCGGTGTGCGAGCTCGTGAATGGAGTCGTTTTCTGGATCTAACCTTGGCTTAGCTTGGTCGTCATGCGACACTGAAAGAGACAGCCGCGGCGGGAACCAGGCGGGAGTGGAGAATCCGGCGAGCCGGCGCCGAAAGCTCCGGGGAAGAGCCACATCACGTGTTTAGTCCAAGCATTTGGATCTGTTGCAAGTGGATGTGAATGCAACACAATGCGAGATGCCAGACATTTCATTGAGATATTATTGGTATCATGTCTATCTTGATTGACTAGACTCAAGATGGAAAGGTGATCTTGTATCCCAAAGCGGATATTTGTTCCAGAAAGCCTTAAGGTGTAAATAGCTCATCAACATGGCTCATCTCCAAGGTGATAGTCTACTGCCAGCGGAAGATCCTGATATGGAAATACGCCTCAGAAGACTCAGAATCAGAATCAATGGGGCTCAAATAATCATGTTGCATCACAGCCCGTTGCGACATACAGCCGCCGCTAGTCTCGTAGTCGCCGGTCAAAAACAAAGAGCAAACCGCTTGTTCGCTCGCATTCCGGCGTTATTACAGGAAAAAAAGAACCCACTCACAACTTTTTTTCAACTCAACGTCTGCGTGCGGTCCAGACACGAGAGGGGTTCAAGGGTCCAGAGAGACTTCGCCGAGTGCATCGCCGTGTCTATCCCAAGAAGAGCAAGACGAGGGGTTAAGGTAGTCCAAAGAGTCATGAGCAAAATCCCTCACTTATGAGGGATGGCCCTCTTTTTGCGTAACCCCCGCGCGCCGCCGGCCGCCAATGTTTTTTGACAGTTCAGTTTTACCCAACGGGCTTTTAGATATCTGAGAACGACCGTTGTTTAAAGTGCCGCTGTGTCTGGACCTATTGGTGAGGGAGGGGCGGCTGTTGTAAGTGGGCTCGCTATTTTTCTGTTGAAGAAGAAACATGTCGGTCAGCTACAAGCCGGAGATCAATTAGTCAGGGGATGGGGGTCTATCTGAAGAGCTGAATGATAGCGACCCAATGGTGATCTCCGCGGCCATGATAGAGCTTTTGCGTGGTATATTCCGCGCGAGATTGACGGTTAGAACCGACATGGACGGGCTCGAACTTGGGCTGAACCAAGAGCCAAGGGGGAAAAAGACGTTGAGTTGGAGGGTGATAGGTTGGAGTTGATAGATAAGGGTCATAGACATGACCTCGATTGTAGATCTGGTGAAAGCCAGTAGGCTAAAACAACTTGTCATGACATAAATCAACAGTAATGTCCTGCCAGAAGAGGAACAGAGCGAACCCTTGGAGTTTGATGTGTATCATGCCAAGAGGTTCTCCAACCCCTTACCTGTATGAAATAGTAACACAAACCTCAACCCAATCGTAGCAGCATGCCTAGCAAATAACTGATTGATTGGTCTTGATTTCAGCCCAATCAAAGTTTGATGACTGTTGTTGAGACGTTACGAGCTCAGGTGAGGCCAATGCTTCAAGGTGAGATCGTGTGAGACTTTATTCGTTAGAAATGGGCGCTTCGACTCCAACTCTGTTGGCACCATCAAATACCCTGCCTCATGCCGCTACCTACTCAACGAATCGGTATTGAGTCAAGGAATAAGGTACGGTCAGCAGTGGTGGAGGACTAACATTGTTACACGTTTCGAGTTGATCGTATACAGCCATTTAGAATTAATGTATTTGTTTATTGATAACCCACTGTATAATTTGGCTAATATGAACACCTCAGATACCATTTTGGGGTGAGATAATGGAAAACAGTTCGTGAGCTACTGTCGGATGCTGCAGTAGCGGGCGGAGTGCTTTGCCCCGAAATTGCCGCTGTAACTCAAGTAACGATGGATTGGATGGCAAAAAGCCACCAAACACCAAGCGCGATAGCGGGGTCGAGTTTGGTGGGGGAGAAATTCATAGCTACGCGACCTTGACGAGGGCGGGCAAGACGACAACTCCAAGTTGTAGTCTTTGAAAAGACATGAGATAGATAGAATAAAGAGTTCTGATTTTAAATTCTTATTCAGTTCAAGGTTTAGGCATTCAATAAACATATAAACTCAACTTGACTGATATAATATCTGATCTAAGCCCTGTAAGCTCGCATCTCAAAGGAAGCGGGGTGCAAGGAAGCTCCCCATAATTTTGAATCAGATCGCCAGAAAAGAAAAGAAAAAAAAGAAGGAAAAAAGAGTGCAGCTCTCAACCACAGCAACCTGAGAGGTCAGACACCGAATTCACCGTACTAAGTACATCTGAGGTAAGTAACTCCGTAGCGCTACACCAGGCTTGGCTCTTAGCCCTTCAGTCATGATGGCTGTGAATTTCTCGGTGAGGTACAAATGTTTGTTGATTGGGGAGGGAAGAGGCAAGTACCCCCCCTTCCCTGGAATGCCCTGAAGCTTTGCTGTGCTGTTCAGTGCTGGGCTTTTTGTCTTTATTATCATCATCACCACACCGAAATCTCTTCCTCTTCCTCTTCTTCTCTTTTTCATCTCTCAACCTTTTTTAACCAACGACAAACAGGCTTACTTACCTCCACTTCCCCCTTTACGACTCGACCTTTGCGAGCTCCCTCCATCGAACGTCGTCAATAATAATACCAGGAAGAGCGCACGTTCCTCTGCCTCTCTGACCACATTATCCTTCTGGGTTATTATCGTACGGTGCAACATTCGTACTACAAAATCCATATCTTTCTGTAAGTCAACATGCTGCTGTTGCTGCTGCTGCACCTGAATGGAGACGACTGCTGTGGCTTGGGTCCTGGGCTTCCCAGGCGATGGCAATAGCGATATGTGTGGCAATACCCGTCTTTGCAGATGCGCTTCTGCTTCTGGCCCTTGGGTTGCGCTCCAGAAACACTGGATTCTTTGCGACCCATTTACAAGGTGTCGGTTCTGGTCTCGGTTCTTCTGGCCCGATTAGCGATTATCTGACGATTCTCAACTCGGCCCATCCATTGAGCTCATGGGTCGTCTTTTATCCTTCTCACCAACCAACCAAGCCCTCTGTGTCGCGCCGACTTGCTCTGCCCACCGAGAAATGCACGCCCCGTTGCTATCGCCTTTCCCACCACGTCACTTAACGTCAGATCAGATCCACGTTAGCCCCATGTACTTGCCTACAGCTCGCGGAAGCATCCCTGTTGGCCTGCATAGCAAGTGCCCGCAGAACGGCATGATATTTCCCTATGCTGCAATCAGTTGATTGAGAGAGACATATATTTCCCGTCTTCTCCAACTGTTCTGGGCTTGATTCCTCACGTCTTCATTCTTTTGCAGCAGAGCTACCCCGCCAAGCTCATTTATCACCCACTACCCAACAACTTGCTAATCACTTTCATAATGCCTCAGAAATTCTCCCACAAGCATTCCAAGAGCGTCATGGCTGCTACCGCTCAGGACCACCTCGAGTTCGGAGGCAAGATCTCATGGCTTGCCACCCTCGACACCGCTTTCCGACCTCAGCGCAACTACCGCCGCTCCTCCATCATCTGCACCATTGGCCCCAAGACCAACTCTGTTGAGGCCATCAACAAGCTCCGAGATGCCGGTCTTAACGTTGTTCGCATGAACTTCTCTCACGGATCATACGAGTACCACAAGTCCGTCATTGACCACGCCCGTGAGTCCGAGGCTACCCACGCTGGTCGCAATGTTGCCATTGCCCTTGACACCAAGGGTCCCGAGATCCGAACGGGTAACACTCCCAACGATGAGGATATCCCCATCTCTGCTGGTCATGAGATGAACATCACCACCGATGATGCCTATGCTACTGCTTGCGACGACAAGAACATGTTAGTAAAATAAAGTTGTTTTATTTCCCCTGGCTAACCCTTCTAGGTTCGTCGACTACAAGAACATCACCAGCGTCATCGAGCCCGGCCGTGTCATCTACGTCGACGACGGTGTCCTCGCTTTCGACGTTCTCGAGATCGCCGACAAGCAGACCATCCGTGTCAAGGCCCGAAACAACGGTGCCATCTGCTCCAAGAAGGGTGTCAACCTGCCCAACACTGATGTCGATCTGCCCGCTCTCTCCGAGAAGGACAAGGCCGATCTCAAGTTCGGTGTCGAGAACAATGTCGACATGGTCTTCGCCTCTTTCATCCGTCGTGCTCAGGATATCCACGACATCCGTGAGGTCCTCGGCGAGAAGGGCAAGCACATCCAGATCATTTCCAAGATTGAGAACCGACAGGGTCTCAACAACTTCAAGGAGATCCTTGAGGCCACAGATGGTGTCATGGTTGCCCGTGGTGATCTCGGTATCGAGATTCCCGCTGCTGAGGTGTTTGCTGCCCAGAAGAAGCTCATTGCCATGTGCAACCTTGCTGGCAAGCCCGTCATCTGCGCTACCCAGATGCTCGAGTCCATGATCAAGAACCCCCGCCCTACCCGTGCCGAGATCAGCGATGTCGGTAACGCCATCACCGACGGTGCCGACTGTGTCATGCTTTCTGGTGAGACAGCCAAGGGTGCCTACCCCTCCGAGGCTGTCAAGGAGATGCACGAGACTTGCCTCAAGGCTGAGAACACCATCCCCTACGTCTCTCACTTCGAGGAGATGTGCACCCTCATCAAGCGACCCGTCACCACTGTCGAGTCTTGCGCCATGGCTGCTGTCCGCGCCTCCCTGGACCTTGGTGCCGGTGGTATCATCGTCCTCTCCACCTCCGGAGAGTCGGCCCGCATGCTTTCCAAGTACCGACCCGTGTGCCCCATCTTCATGGTGACCCGAAGCCCCACAACATCTCGATTCGCCCATCTGTACCGTGGTGTGTACCCTTTCCTGTTCCCTGAGCAGAAGCCCGACTTTGCTCAGGTCAACTGGCAGGAGGATGTCGATCGACGAATCAAGTGGGCTGTCAACAATGCTCTTCAGCTCAACGTCCTCACCCCCGGCGACACCGTCGTCGTTGTCCAGGGCTGGAAGGGCGGCATGGGTAACACCAACACCCTCCGAATTGTCAAGGCTGACCCCGAGCACCTCGGCATTGGTCAGCTTCAGTAAAGGATAAAAGTCTCTTAGGATGAACCTGGAGTGATGGGGAATTGTTTAATGCGCAAATTAGTAATGATAGACAGGGCAATGGTTGTTTCCCAGGTTAGGGTACTGGATTACGAGTTCTGAATCACGTAAAGGAATAAACAGGGCAAGACCCTTTGCATCAATCGTTGTCTACTATTGTGGAGTGTCTATAGTGAAAGGACATGTCATAAACCCATACTTCCAAGGCTTGATAACTCATGCTTCCAAAACGGACTACAGGCCGAGTTCCCGCCGTATAAACCCAGGCATGTCTTTATCGACCCGCCTATCCGACACGTCCCAGCCAGCACATGCAGCCAAGGATTAAAGGGCTGAGCTATGGAAAGACCCCGAACTAGGACCTGGATCTCTCGATTCAAGGGTGCATTTAACCCCTGACGATACGATATATGATGAGATGGTCTATGATTTTGTGGTCCGTGTACCATAACGTGGTCTGATTCTGAAAAGGTCGGTGATAACCGATTCTGGCATGATGTTGATGTGAGAACTGAATTGTCGGTTATGAAGGTGCTGTGAAATACTGGGCTAAGTTGGTTGGGTGTTGATGGGTGTTGATGGAGATGAGGAGGAAGAGGCGTTTGGGGGGAGGCGTTTGGGTTGATTGATGATAACGTCTTCTCGTCATTATCTCCTGTTTCTTGGTATCTTCGGTTCGGGTCGAACCGCAATGCATTCAACGGTCTTGCATTTGAGCGTGTGATGAAACGCCTCATTCAAAGATCATGATGTCAGAATGGCCAGAAACCCAAGACTGGGAGTGAATACAATGGCAAAGGCTTTATTACTTTTATATATCCTTCAGGTAAACGACACGAACATCCGGACACTGTGTTATAAATCCTTGATCTCAAACTTCTTCCTCAAATGCTCGCCATACTTTATAAACAGCCACGGCGCAGGTATCAATGCAGCAGCGATGAATCCAAGAAGACTATTTCCCCAACCCATGCCGAGTTTTTCGTACATGGGTAGTCCGGCGAGAGGGAGAACTGCTCCGGCGATGGATCGCATGACGGCGTTGGCGGCGAGGGCGGAGGCTGCGTAGACGGTGAAACTGTCGATGAGATACATTTGCAAAGACTGCACTATGTTAGGCTGGCTCAAAAGGGGGCAGAATGGGCTTACCATGAAGATGACGAGGTTTCCGACACCTATCACACAAGTTCCCAGGATAGGTGCAATCCAGTGTGTTTTATACTCAGCAGTCCATCCATAGATAAAGAACCCAGCCGGAAGCAGAACAGCCCCAATCCTAAGCGGCGGGAGTCGATGCTCAGGCTTCATCGTCTCAGCAGGATCAACAATGCCCTCTTCCTTAGCAGCAGCGGCTTTCTTCTTCATGTACTTATCGCTCGAGACAGAAAAGTACGCCACGCCTATCATGCTGCCGACGCCAAGACCAAGGAATGTTAGGCCTGCGTTGACTGTGTTGAAGTGGTAGATCCGCATGAATAGTGGTGTGAGACTGGTGAAGAGGAGGTATAGGTATGCGTAGGCGAGACCGACGTAGACACCGCAGATGATGCAGATTGGTGAGAAGATGAGCATTTTGAAGGGCCGTAGAATACCGCGCTTGAAGTAATCTGCTGGACTGAGACCGGCGTCGAGTTTGGATCGTAGACGATCGTTGCCTGTTTCCTTCTGGAGTCTTTTTGTTTTTCGTGCTAGAATGACAGGGGCGTAGGTCTCTTCTGAGGCGAAGAAGAAAACGGAGGATAGAACGCCAGACATGATGGCGATGATCCAGAATACCCAGCGCCAACCTAGAGCGTCGGTTACAACACCACCAACAACAGGACCAATGATAGGACCGAGGAGAGGACCAATGCTAAAGCTAGCCATTGCTGCACCACGTTTCTCCTGAATGATCATATCGGCTATTGTACCGCCGCCGTTTGTGATGGGTGTTGAGCCAAATGTGCCCATGAGGAAACGAAATGCGATGAAACTGCTCATCGTGGGTGCTTTAGCACAGGCGACGGCGAAGACTGAGAGAGTTAGAAGAGTGTTTAGTATGAGAAGTATGGTGCCATACCGATAAATCCAACATTGCAGCAGTGATACACTATTTGACGTCCGTAGAGTTCGGAAAGGGGAGCGAAGAGCATAGGACCTGCGGCGAAACCGAGGACGTAGACTGAGACGCAGAATGATGCTAATTCAGAGCTTTGGCTTTTGAATTCGACCATGAGTTGTGGGACGCCGGGTGCAAACATTGCTGTGATTGTATGTTAGCCTTCCTCCATCATACAGGAGGCCGTGGAGAGGCTTGAAGATCGCGATCCCGTAGGGGTATCAGAACGAACGTGACTCACAGGAAGCAAGTGGCGTAACGAAAGTAAGAGCTGAAACGAGCACACAGTTAAGAACCTTCTTCCAAGTCGGAAAATTATACGGATTCTGTCGATCCTTATCACCATCCCACCAAACAATATCACTCTCACTCTGCGTCTGCGAACCCTCCTCTTCATCCCTCACGAACCCATCTTCCTTATCTGGATCAAAGGACGCTCTTCCTCTTGCGTGTCTGTGGCTCACGAGACTGGCTCGTCTTTGCTCATCTGCTGGAGTGGGTACAAAGCCAATGTTGCTGGGGATATCGGCGTCGTGGCCTTCAGCGATGGCCTCGCGGGTTTTTTCTTCGCGTGTTGGTTCGCGGGTTAGAGGATGATGGTTTGACTCGTGGTGAGTCAGGTCATCTTCTTTACTCATGTTGATGAGCTGTGTTTGAAGTCGGCGATATTCCGATTTGCGGCTAGGATGGTGGAGAATGTATGTCTCCCCCGGATTTTCGCAAATTCAATTATATGGTTCCTCTCCACTGAAGTTGACCGGGTTTACTGCTTGTGATTGTTGTCGGTGGAGGAAAAGGTGACTGATGAGACGATTTCAAGGGTTTGCGACTCGACGATATGGTAAGAAGAAGGAAAGCTTGAGAAGATCTCAAAGTAGTACCAAAGATGCGGTCTGCATAGTCTTCTCAAATTGATCTTCTGGTTGTGCGTGACTCAAGCGTTGTTGATCCAAGTCGACGATGAGAAACAGCAACAAATCTAGGCCGTGTTTACACAAGAAGAGACAATGGCGTGAGAAACGAAAGGAGAAAATCAATGAACACAACA
This sequence comes from Fusarium sp. NRRL 53497, assembly GCA_013184445.1. Lineage (NCBI taxonomy): Eukaryota > Fungi > Ascomycota > Sordariomycetes > Hypocreales > Nectriaceae > Fusarium > Fusarium sp. NRRL 53497. The sequence continues at coordinate 102,225 of JABCJZ010000268.1, read as the reverse complement.
GAAAAACAAAAGATGTCCTCACATCCTTGAGCATAGCCTGAAGCAATGTAACCAGGCCAGGGCCCCCAGATACGGATTTCCGTCTAAACCAGTTGTAGATCCCCTCTTCCAATGCAACAAACCTCGGCCAGAAGCACTTCTTCCCCCTCCTCTTCGGCTCCTCGCGTTCGGGACGAGCTACAAACTCCGTCGACGTACATGACACTAAGGAACCTCATTCTCGCAAAGGGTCCTGGGGAACTGGTAATTCTATTGGACAGGGGGGTTGCTTGAAACGGGCTTGATCACCCGCTTTGTTGGAGATGGCGTGCTGGGAACGGTCTCGGCCGAGTTAATGGGGTTGATATCCGATCTATTCCCTGTCAATATCCGTCGGCTCTGGGGAATTTCTAGTGCGGAGGTGCCCCAATTGTTCCATTGCTGGAGGTTTCCCCGCTATCGCTCATCCTCTGAGGTTTGAAGGTTGTCTTGTGGAGGAGACTGTTCACCTAATGGCGGAAGGATTCTTAGGGCTGACCACCCATTGGACTTCACGTGGTGTGACAGCGGCAAGATTCGTACCTATTCTGACTGTATCCTTCCATTTACACCCAACAACTCAAGAGAAGAGATACAGGTGGGTTCTCGCTTAGTCGGATTTCTCAGTCCTGGCTCTCCGCAGATTGGAGATACGATACCCAACACCATCATCAAAAACTGCAGAATCCGCTCCTGACAATCGGAAAAGTTCATATTTGCAAATATATCCCTTCTCGTGATTTCTGCATGGGCGCTGGGCATCACGTAACCACAGGGCTTTGTCTTCGTAGAGTACGTTGCGAATTGTCAGCTTTGGGCACGCATCCCAAAATGATCATGCCGTGGCACCCTCAACATTCTTTTTCTGTGGCAGCATGACAAAGTATTCACTGCTGCCACTTTGTCCCTTCCCATGGCAGACTATGATGGTGATAGCTAGCTCATACTCGTTTCCGAACTCCTCCCTGGCTTTGCCCTCGCCAAACATGTCACTGTTCCACCTCTGTTGTGGATAAAACGTTCCCGTCAATTTTATACGAATTGAATCGTCTCTTTGAAAGCCCCATGTACCATATTCCAGCAAGGTCTTCAAGGATGAGCCTGTGTACTAGAATTCCGACACGATAAAATTGCCGAACTTATGCCCAGTCGGAGTTATTGATATGTCAGCATGATGTATAGTGAAAGTACACCCGCGCCCAATTGCATTGTCGCCAAGAGTCTGTATGGCCTCCGATATGTCGGACGAGAGATGTAGTGATCTTGAAGCAGGCGAGTCATTGCCACCCATCCGTGTTCAAAACCAACCGCCAAAGTTAGAGCACGGAGAACGTCTCCGGCCATATCATTCTGTAGCCATCTTTACCCTCTCAACTCAGCGTCGGAAGGCTTTAGTCTCATTGGCTGGCCCATTTATGAGAGTCTTTAAGTGAATACAACCAGTAAATGATATCCTGCGAAATTCGGGATCCCATGAAACGATTGCTTTGCCCCTACATGGTTGCTTCTCATGTTTAACAGAGGGCGGGATGCGTATCTGATATGGATTGACTGGCGTCGGAAAACGCATGACACTTCATTTGATGACTCCCAGTTTCATAAGGTTATCCCGAAGATTGCACAGATCCGTAAGAGTGTCGGAAGCTCGCTCTTTTAGAGATTCGCATTGTAGACCGAGGATCTTTGCTGTTTTAGATTCGTGGCCGACAGCTGATGATACTGCATCTTGCAACTGCTGAGCTCTAGCATTGAGCGTATGCTGAAGCTCAATCACCATAGCTATCATCATGGACGCTGCAGACATCTTCGGGGCAACAAAGGAACCGATCTTGATTTCGGGTATGTCGAATTTTGGCTCGTGGTCGTCAGGTAAGAGTGGTGCAGCATGAGCACACATGCGCCCATGGTTGACGATCATGTCAAATAAGTCCGTTAGCCTGAGATGACAAGCCATCAAGAGATGTATCAGCGACTGGTCGATGGAGAGTTGAGATCGTGACCGCAAGGACTGCTGCTGAGAGTTGTGTATACAATCTGGGGCATCACAGGATCTGTCCACTGGTTCAAGTCGTTTGAGAACTTCGGGGTATAAGCGAACCAGCTTTTGAGAGCGTTGCAGCAGATCTTCGAGGAATGCCCCAAGCTCAAATTTGCATATCTTCATAAAGTCATTGAGTTCGCGTATAGATAGATGCTGTTGTTCAGAAGTGGGGAAAGTACTTTGAAGACGGTCCAGTCCAGCCATAAGATCAGTCAATTGCGATACCTCTGTGACTGTGACTTGAGCAGGTTGAGGCGCTTCAGCATCTTCGCTGACAGGCGGTGTCGTCATTAGATTATCAATATTGATTGCCGGAGCTGGGTCGATTGTAGGTTCTTCAAAACCAAGAACAGACCAGTCAAAGACAACGTTGCCAGGATGGCGGAGAGATCGAGCTGGAGGACTGAAGAGGCAGGGTACCCCAGCTTTGACGCAGCGAGTACAGAATGAGGACCCAGGGATCTTTGTGCATTTTAGTTTCTTGCTGTGACAGCGATCACACGCTTGTCGAAGATCTGACATGATTGTGAGTATTTGGTCAAAAAGGAGAAGTTGCATGTAACTGAAGGAGCCTGGAGATGGTGGAGAGAAGTTGTTGGTTGATGTAGCAGTTGGACATACCCTAGACCTCGGCGCATTTGGCTCAGTGCCCAGAACTGAGACTGCACGGAGTATCGCGATATGAGTTTTTATAATATTTGCTGTTAGTTGGAGTATACCTTGCTCTCTTGGTTTTAATCTATTCTTTTGATTGTAGGAAGCATATGGCCCGTGGCCAGATCTTGATATGTTAGTTACATTATCTCGGTGTGAGATGGTGCTAGCAATCCATATACAATGCTGAGATGAATACCGTATGTGATTCAAACAGCCAGACCTTCTATTAAAATACATACAAAATAGACAAGAGGTATTTGAAGTTACTCATATCAATTCTCATTGTATCTTCATCTATTTTTATGTCGTACTGGTACGTGTTATTGTTCACGTTACCTTGTCAGCCTCAACAACACCACTTCTTCCACTAAACAAAGCTTCCCCGCGAAGCTTCCCACTTCCATTCCACAAACAGCTCCAAACACAAAATCCTCGACCTCCCCCCATCGCGTCATCTTTACCATGACTGCGATCCTGGATTTTGCATCTGACGCTCCCGCTTCAAGGATATGTCGCTAATTCCATACCAGCCCCACGAGGGCAGAGAGATTGTGCTGTACGTCCTGGTCATCGTCGCCCTTCTTTGTTGTGTTTCTGTTTCCATCGCAAGCTCACGCTCGTAGGCGTCACAACAACGCCATTGTCGTTCGCGACTCCCAATCCCATCGGCTCGAGATTAGAGGCATTTCCACTTGTCCGACATGCCACCAGCCGCTTACTCGTGCCGAAAACACCTCCGATCGAAGCTATGATCGCTCCTTTGGCGCTCGTGAAGAGTCCTATGTCGACCCCGATTACTTTCGTATGCTCCGCGCTGTCAACTCGAATTCCGATACGTCTCCCGAACATGCACCTCCTAGTCCAGTGAGGAGACTGTTTGGCCCTACCCTGGGTGGTAGTAGCTCGACAACAAACCAGACATCTCCATCTCCAGCACCGGACGAAGCCGAGTTTATTTCGAGCACGCCTGGTGTCGCGCAAGCGGAAGGCAGCAGGATACGACGGGATGCATTCAGCCCGAACTACTTTAATACATTTTTCGTCGAAGAGAGAGTTTTAGGGAAGGGAGGCAAGGGTGTCGTGCTACTTGTACAGCACGAGATTGATGGATGCGCTTTAGGTAAATTCGCCTGCAAGCGAGTCCCCGTCGGAGATGATCACGCCTGGCTTGAAAAAGTCCTCATCGAAGTCGAACTTCTTGCTAAGCTTTCTCATCCAAATCTCGTCTCCTATCGACATGTCTGGCTGGAGGACGTTCAACTTACTCGGTTTGGTCCAAGCGTGGCATGCGCATTTATCCTCCAGCAATACTGCAATGGTGGTGACCTCCAACAGTACATTGTCGGCGGAGTACCCCGTGAGCAAACAAAAGAAGAAATGAAAGCCCAGATGCGTCGCCGATCAAAGGGTCAACTTGAAACACCCGTCGATCTTTTAAATGGCAATCGCAAACTTCCCTTCGATGAGATTTACTCATTATTCAAGGACATCACGTCCGGCGTGGCATATCTCCATGCAGCCAACTATATCCACCGCGATCTTAAACCAAGTAATTGTCTGCTTCATCACGAAGGCGGCAGGACAACTTGTCTCATCAGCGACTTCGGTGAAGTCCAACCCGAAAACGTTGTCCGCAAGTCTTCTGGTACCACTGGCACCATTTCGTACTGCGCCCCAGAAGTACTCAAGATGGATGTTAGCTCAGGACGATACGCCAACTTCACGACAAAGTCGGATGTATTCTCGCTTGGTATGATCCTGTATTTTATGTGCTTCGGGAGACTCCCTTACCAGAGCGCAAATGCTCTTCAAGAAGAGTTGGAGGATGTGGATGAGCTCCGAGCGGAAATCACCCACTGGCAAGGGTTCCAGGATGAGCGACGTGAACGCCCAGATCTTCCCTCAAAACTCTATCAGCTCTTGAAGAGATTGCTGGCTCTCAACCCTGGCGAAAGACCCAGTGCCAATGAGGTGCTCAAGGCAATGAGGGGTGAGTCCTTGAGCTTCGAGAATGGTGCAGCTCAGGAACCTGCACCAAATCTAGGCATCGGGACTCGTATACAAAACTTGGACTCGCCTGCTCCAGGCACCCCAGTTCCAGGTAAGTTTCTTTGCCTTGCGTTCTAACCAACCTTGCTCTTACTGTTCTACAGGTCCTCGACATCGTCACCAAACGTCAACATCGGACAAGTTTGAAGAGCTTGGTGCTCTGGCTAGAACTACTTCTAGAGACCTTTCGCCTGTAAAAGGCGGGCAGGCCTCTCGACTGGATCCGCACCGTCAATCGTTATCACGGCATCGCGGCTCTCAATCCATGGTTGTGTCTCGCAGCCAGGAAAGTCGTCGTGGATCCCTTGTTACACCAGCCGTCAGCGTCAGTGATGCATCTGAACCACCAGAGCTGCACGAGAGACGGAGTTCTCAAAGTCCCCCACTTTTAATGCCACCACCCACCACCGCAGCTGACGCTCTTAGACGGAGAGCAACTGTGTTTATCATCCATTTCATGCACCTGGCGGGCGAGCAATCTCCGCTACTAAGTTATGTTATCCGCCTCGGGCTCTTTGGTGTCAAATTGACTACCCTCACACGTCCCTGCTGGCCGCTCATGGTTCAACCCAACGTAGCTATCCCTCTCGTTGGTGTAGCAGCACTAGATCTTGGCCTACCACGAGTGACGAGCTATTCGCCAGCGCTGAGGCAAGGCTATGGAGATTACTTCTCAAGCGGGCCACGGGCATGGGGGTTGGGCATGAGTTTGGTCCTACTGGTCCTCCACTTTACGGTACTATGGGTTGCGTCAGGCTGGGAGACGCTGTGTGCAACGAGAGAGCATGACGTGTGGGCCGACGGGCCATGGTGATGTGAGTTAAAAGTTATGAGGTAATGCGAGATGATGTTTCGATATGTGAAATGATGATCCTAGCCATGGTCGGTTGATGCGAGAACGGAGTGAAATGGAGTCTGGGATTCTGGATTGAAGAAGCAAGACTGATTTTGGTCGCACAAAACGGGAGTGACAATGATGCAAAAGACAAAAAGCGATAGCAGGCATGATTGAGAATGACAATAGCTTCAAGAAAATTATCGAAGAACAAGAGTTCATATTAAAACAAAATAGAAGGAAAATTTGACCTCACCAAAATACCAAACGCTGCTTAGACAAGCCAACACCAAGCAACACCGCAAACCAAACTGTCACCGCCTCCATTGAACTAAATCTTGCGCAAGGCCTTCTGCGTCAAAACCCTCCGTCTATCCATCTCCCTAATCGCCAAATCACTCCCTTTACTATCCGGCGCAATACGCTCCCCACGAGTCAAACTGCCAAATCCGAAATCAGGCTCTCCACCAAGACTGCCGAAGATATCTCCGATGTAGTTCTCCGGTGTAATCCCTCCTTTGAACTTGGTGTCCCAGTCTTCGAGGATGCCTTTTACGATCTCGATGCCTGCGTTGAAAATGTTGGCGATGGCGATGTAGAAGCCGTTTTGTTGGGCTGCGGTGAGATGATCTAGGTCGGTGTAGTCAGGAGGAGGACGGTCAAAGTTGGAGCCTTGATGGGTTAGTGACATAAATGATAGGGGTATGTAGGGATTTATTTACCTGTTCTCAAGACCATGACTCTGGAAAAGTCACAGATCTTTGCAATGGCTGCTCTGACAAGGACTTCTAACACGGCGTTGTCTTCCTGAGCACTCATGCAGTAGATACCAGTGCCGTTCGTCCATACTCTTGTAGTATTCTCAAATGTCTCGGAGAGTCTGCTACCTGAATAGTAGACGTCACTCGTAGCAGTGTCGCACTTTGTGATAGAAGGAGGTTGAGAAGCACTCTTATAGGACTCACCCATTCGGCGATAAAGTGCACGGTACTGCTTTGGTCCATTGGCATCAGCCAACTCAGCCTTTGAGGCGAGATTGTAGGCAGTATCTTGAAGTTGGGCGTTGAGTTCAAAGACTTCAGTACCATATGTGATAAAGGGGTATTCGTGAGGTTGGTTACGGCCATATGAGATGTAACCCGTTGACCAGTCGGGAGGAAGAGATCTGGAGTCGATCTCATATTGAAGAGCGACTTGAACTGCATAACGAGCGATGGCAACTGTACCGAGAGTGCCGTACTTGGGATTGACTCCAGCTATCCCGGCGATGAGGAAGTATGTCTTGCGAAAGTCGAACTTGGGAGATAGCATGAGTGCCATGAGAGATGCGGCGGAGTTTATTTCTCCTTCGCCGATGGTGAGATGGCAGATGTTGCCGTCTTTGGTGCAGGTGGCGCAGGGGAAGAGCATGGAGAGTCCGGGGGAGTGAATGACTTGTGAAGAAAGGTTGCCTAGGCCTGAAGTGGGGAGATTGTCATGCCAGATCTCAGCTTCTGGGGACCACTGGTAAGAAGTGTTAGATAGACGGTGCTAAGAGGGAGGTGGGTGCATACCATTGAGATGATCATGACTTTTGGAGCGACGACCTTATCATCTCTGGGCTTTGGCGAAGCTGAGATCAAGGGCATAAAGCTGAAATGAATAAAGACTGCAAATAGAAATCGTAGTAGATCCATGGTTGATATTGTCGAGTTGTTTGAGAGAGTTACTCGAGATCGACGGGAAATCGAAGAGCTTTTATCTCTAATCTATCACCCGCACCACGATCAAAACTATAACAAAGAACAAGTTCTAGGCCCTCAACACCGAATCGTTTCACACAAGACATTCTGGCCATGTGGACTCAATGTCTTGTAAGACTGAATCAGAGCCTAGACTGAGAAATCCCAACGGGTATCGAACAGCGGATGTCAGGCAAACGACGGCAGCGAGTCAGGTCGAGGTTTTGGGGATAAATCGGGAAGAAGTGGAGGGACAATACGGGATGTTGCTTGTTTGGAGCATCATGTCCGATAGGGCAGTCTCTTGCTGAGAAGAGAGTAGAGTATCGTGGGAACTTCATCAAGAAATGAAATGAAACGAAACGAAACAAGACACCATGTGTTCAATGTCTGGAGGTCGAAGCGAAAGACAGCGCCATGTCTTTGATTCAAGCTTAACATGGATCTAACGATAGAAGCGGGTTTGGCATGTCGTTGATGATCCCACCTTTCTTTCTTTTTTCTTTCATTTGTATCACTCAAGACAAACAAAGTCTCGATGGGGAAGCTTGTTGGACCGGATTGGATTCAGGGTCGTGCAGATATCCCGGAGTTGATGTCCCCAATCACTTGAGTCTTGTGGCACTTGGGAGTCTGGAATTGATCGCAGTGACATTGATTGATCGAGAATGCATGTCTCGGCCGGGAGGGGACCGAAGCGATCGGATGGGGAGGGAGTAATCAATTGGACAGACGAGACGAGATTAGTTTTAATGAGTTATAACATCTAAGCACTCTGTAGATTATGTGAGAATGAATGAATGTCTTATCCACCAAGTTGAAATCGTGCAAATGTGACGCAAATAAGAGCATCAAGGAGCAATCATGAGCATATTTTGGCTCATTGTGTTCTTGTGCACTTGTGTGGTGATGCCCTTTTGGTGGGGACGGATGGATTGTGAGATGTGAGGCTCAAAGGACAAAGACGACACAGCGAGTTGGAGATTAGCTTTGGTGGAGTGGATTGCACGTGGTTGTGTCTGTACTTCTTGCTCTTTTGATGAAGTTAGAGTTACTCTGAGTTTGTGTTTACGTTGTAACGGTTGGCTTGACTGTTGTTAACGGCCTAGCCACCATCAACGATGAATCGCCTGCCAGCCATGAATTGGAGTATTCAGATATCTTCCAAGAATTATTATTATTTAGTAAGACTTATATCCTCAGAATGCCTGAACATGATATCTCTTAAAGTGTAGTATTACTTTGAAGGGCTCTTGCCTATGTGCAGTAAAGTCCATGGCAGTGACAATATATCGTCTGTATGTATTTCTGGACTCCAATGCCTAGAGTCTCTTGATAATAAGCCTCGGCAAGGTTACTAGATGCTTAGGGTCCACTGCACCCATTGTTATTGGTGTTAAAAGGTCTTCAACTTGAGGTAATTATTCCAGTTTCTAGAATTCATGTATGAGACTTGCATATTCTGACTCGTTGGCTGATCATTTGGAGAATCTTGGCAGAGGCTAATTGTCCATGTTGGCCTCAATAAAGGGAAAAACTCTTGGCGTGGTGTTTTGCAGGGTTACATTCTTATTACTCAGCGGACTCATGGAACTCCGATAAGGAAGGTGCAGAAACACAGCCGCGTGTGCACTTTCCTTCCTCAGCCCTGTCTGTCTGTGCATTTCCGTTCCATCCATAGGTCATTCCTGATTATTCCCCCTCGGCTTAAATTCTTAAATCAACGACATATTCAAGATACGGCAGTTAAACTTCAACTACACCAACACCAACACAAAGGCTGCCGTGATGACGACGACGACACGCACCGCTAACCAAAGCTTCTATCTCTCTTAGCACAACCAACGTTGCAGCCAAGACAACTGCCAAGACCCGATAACACTGTCTTCCCCCCTAGAGTCTCGGCCCTTCCGAGATGCTGGGCAGTGACAATACCAAGCTCCCCAACTTACGGGGCTCTGTCTTCTGTAAGGCGGACCAGTTACAGTGGGTTAGCGACGTGTCGCTGCTGATTGTTACTGGATGAGGCGTAAATTCTCACAACGGACCTCCGGCCCCCCCAGACGGAATGCGCCGCCACAGATTAAAGATTGTCCTGCCAAGCACCACTCATAAACCTCTCCCAAGTTCAGGTCATTTCCCGGTGGGGACTGACCGCCCAGGTATGACGAGTTTCGACTTAAGGTTCTTTATTTTCCTGCTGGTCCTGACTTGCTCTAACGCATTCGGGGTAGACTTTTGTAAAAGCCTCCCCCACGCTAGAGTCCGGGCTTGAGCATGATTTCACCTCCATCAACGGTCCGTCCCCTTCAAACCGTCTGCGATCCACCGAGTTTCTCCCATTCTTTCTTTCGTTTTGTTCTCAACTAACCCCTTTCTATGGCTCAGTGCCGTACCAGGTTTCTGGATCTCTATTTCTCCGCAGGTTGACATTGATGGACGACATTACGACTGTTCCTGATTCACGCTATGGCGGCTCTGGCGAAGGGTCCAACTCTAACTTCAACTCTGGCGCTGGTCACAATCAGCCCCAGATTGATAACGCGATGGCATCTCAACATCCCGACGTCGACGGTCCGCCCTTCGATTTGAACCACGACGAACATGTCCAAGGCAACAATTTTGCTTTCACCCCGACACAACTTCATCAACTCTTGACTACCAAGAATCTCTCCGCTCTGCACGCTTTTGGAGGCTTGTTGGGGTTAGCCGCCGGCCTACGTACCGATCTTTCAGCTGGACTCAGCGCCGACGAAACAACACTCGAGGGTACTGTCACTTTGGATGAAGCTGTAGCCTCTGGCAGCCTCGAGCGACCCCCTGTACTCTCCGCCGCGTCTCCTCCGCCGTCGCCGCCGCTTCTTCACAACGGCCTTTTCGAACATCGCGATAACCACTTTGTCGATCGAAAACGAGTTTTTGGAGATAACCGTCTTCCTCAAATAGCACAAAAGTCTTTTCTAAGGTTGCTGTGGATAGCATTCAATGACAAGCTCATTATATTGTTGACCATTTCTGCCTCCATCTCGCTCGCTATTGGTATCTACCAGTCTGTCGACAAGTCGATTGGCGCATCGCGTGTTGAGTGGGTAGATGGTGTTACAATTGTTGTTGCGATCCTCGTCATCATCATCGCCAGCGCAGCTACCGATTGGCAGAAGAATTACAAGTTCAAGAAGGTCAATGAACGCAAGCAACAGAGGGATGTGACTGTGGTTCGCTCAGGTAAACTGCAGCGCATCTCTGTCCATGATGTTGTTGTTGGCGATCTCTTGCACCTAGAGGCTGGCGATGTTGTTGCCGTGGACGGCGTTCTTGTGCAGGCATCGAGTCTGCAGATGAACGAATCTTCCATCTCTGGAGAAGCTGATTTGGTTCACAAAACCGTACCGAGGCCAAGCCACGCAGTCACATCTAAAATCGATCCCTTCATTCTCAGCGGAACTACTGTCGCGCGTGGTATTGGCTACTATCTCGTCACTGCTGTTGGCGTCAACTCAACCTATGGCCGTATTCTTATGTCGTTAAGAGACGATGTCAAAGAAACACCACTACAAGCAAAGCTTGGTCGCCTAGGCAAGCAGCTTATCGTCATCGGTGCCGTTGCTGGCTCTCTCTTCTTCCTCGTCCTCTTTATCCGCTTCATGGTGAATCTTCACACCGTTACTGGTGGACCTTCCCAGAAGGCTGAAGACTTTTTGCATATCCTGATCCTAGCCGTCACTGTTGTCGTCATCGTTGTCCCGGAAGGATTGGCGCTTAACGTGACCATTGCCCTGGCCTTTGCTACGAAACGTATGCTCCGAGACAACAATCTGGTGCGACTGATTCGATCGTGTGAAATCATGGGAAATGCGACAACTGTTTGCTCCGACAAAACAGGTACCCTGACCCAGAACAAGATGAGCGTGGTCGCTGGACGTGTTGGCCTCGAGTCTTACTTTGATGATACCGACCCGGTGGCTCCGGATCCCGATTCGTCCATGTCGCGTGCCTCGACCATCAAGTGCGACAGTTCGATCGATCTTGCAAAATCACTTTCACCAGAATGTCGGAGGTTGATCAAGGACAGCATTGCTCTCAATTCCACGGCCTTTGAAAGCAATGATTCAGGATCTGCCACTTTCGTAGGCTCCAGTACCGAGACTGCTTTACTACACTTTGGTAGACAGCATCTGGGTATGGGCAACTTGGCTGAGGAGAGAGCCAACTCGCCCCTGGTTGCCATCCTCCCTTTCGACTCATCCCGAAAGTGGATGGCTGTTTTGGTCAAGATTAACGATGATCGCTATCGACTTTTGGTTAAAGGAGCTGCCGAGGTTGTATTTGAGTACTGTGCTTATGTTGTTTTGGATCCCACCTTTAGGGTTCCGATCGCCCGCCTCTCGGAGAATGATCGCGCAAGCTATCGCAACACAATTGATGACTACGCCAATAGAATGCTCCGACCTGTCGCCATCGCGTACCGAGACTTCAGCGCCCAGGAGATTTTCGAGGGCCCAGATGACGACCCTGATAATATTAATCTGGAATGGTTGGCTTCTGGCATGATGTTCATCGGCGCTTTTGGCATCTGTGACCCGCTGCGTCCGGAAGTTACGGAATCAGTCCGCCAATGCCAAGCCGCTGGAGTGTTCGTTCGCATGGTTACTGGCGACAACTTCATGACGGCCAAGGCTATCGCGACAGAGTGTGGTATCTACACAGCTGGCGGCATTGCCATGGACGGACCGACATTCAGAGATTTGACACCCGAGCAGCTTGATGCTGTTATTCCACGACTGCAAGTCTTGGCCCGGTCGAGCCCAGAGGACAAACTGCTTCTCGTAACTCACCTGAAGCGAATGAACGAGACGGTAGCGGTGACAGGTGACGGCACAAACGATGGCCTGGCTCTCAAGGCAGCTGATGTTGGGTTTGCTATGGGCATCCAGGGCACTGAAGTGGCCAAGGAAGCTGCATCAATCATCCTTCTCGACGATAATTTTGCTTCCATCGTCAAGGCTTTAGCTTGGGGCCGAACTGTTAACGATTCAGTCAAGAAGTTTTGCCAGGTGAGTTTCTTGAGATACGTGGTTGGGCGCTAAGCTAACCGGATGGCAGTTTCAATTCACCATCAACATTACCGCAGGTATCATCACTGTCGTTTCTGAACTTGTCGGCGACGCCATTTTCACCGTAGTTCAGTTGCTTTGGCTCAACTTGATCATGGATATTTTTGCCTCACTTGGTTACGCTACTGACCATCCATCGCCCGATTTCCTGAAGCGAAAGCCCGAACCTCGCAACGCGTCCATCATCTCTATCACCATGTGGAAGATGATCATTTGCCAAGCTATCTATCAATTGATAGTCGTCTTTGTTGTCCATTATGCGGGATGGGACCTCTTCAACCCCGACACTGAGTTTGAGATTGAGAAGCTCCAGACACTGGTACTCAACATTTACATATGGATGCAGTTCTTTAATCAGCACAACTGTCGCCGTGTGGACAACAAGCTTGACATTTGGTACCAGGGAGTCTTCCGCAACCCTTGGTTTATCGGCGTTCAACTTATTACTATCGCCGGCCAGTTTATCATCGTCTTTAAAGGAGGCGAAGCGTTTGATACAACTCCCCTCACGGGTGCTCAATGGGGATGGAGCTTGCTCTTTGGTGTCATGTCTATTCCATTGGGCGCTTTGATTCGACAGATTCCGGATAGCCTGGTCCAGCGACTGTTCACCTTCGTCTCAACCTCTTGGTTCACAATATGGCGGCCGATTCGTGCATTCTTTTCAAAGGCTTTCAGCTGCTTCAAACGGAAGAAGAACGATGACAAGGAAGCACAACAGCCAGAACACGAGATGGGACCTGTCGAGAACATATTACATATGATGCACCTAACCCCCGATCCTGAAGAAGACGAGACCCCGATGACACAGGAGCAGAGAGAAGCAATGGAGCGATCGGACCAGAGAAGAATGGTGAAAGAAGGAGAGAAGAAGAAGCGGGAGATTGACTTGCACGGCCTCGTGGAGGCGGCCAAGCTAGGAAGAGAGCACAATGGCGCCATTTTGGAGATTCATCCAAAGACAGAAAAGGAAGACCCAATTCTGAGGACCAGTAGTGGTAAAAACAGTACGCTGCCACCAAGTCAAGACGCCCAATTTATGAGATTCGTCGCCTTGAACACAGCCCGACGGCCACGACACGTGAGAAGGGCTCACCATCGAGATCCGGTACGACCAGGACAGCAACGGCAGGAGAAGAAGAGTTCGTGGAGGCATCACTTGTCCTGGGAGGGACTGCTAAGATCTAAGAGACGATAATGAGCACTTTGTGCGATATACACTGATATACAGAAGAGTAGGATATACAACAGACAGGTGCGAAGGGGTGCCTGTTTTGTAAATGACAGATTACGACGTTATGACATGTAAGGGGATTTAAGATACCAACATACAGGTCGCTTACTAGGCCATAATAACAACGCTTCATCCCAGAAATTGCACAATATCCAACCCAAATTTCATGATAGTGATGTTCAATCCTTGACGTATCCAACTTTTAACTCATAACCCTTATCGTGTGTTCACCCTGTTTTGATGATAGCCTCCTCAATAGCACTCCCAATCTCGGACCTCGGTATCCCCGGCCCTCTCATCAGACAAAGAGATCTTGTAGCGAGAGAACGTATTAGAGTAGGTATACTTAGCCGCACCTTTACAGGACTAGACTTTGCCTCTGTCGGGAACGAAAAGCAATTGACGAAACTCCAACTCTCAGGCTGTTTCGGCACAGCATTTTCAACATTCGGCATCGGGGAGTTATTCAAGTCAAGTTCCAGTATTTCAGTATCGACGACCCGGGCGCCTAGTGCGAGGAGCTGCTTCTCGACACCAACGAGGCTGAAGAAGCGTGTGAAGTGGTCGATGCGTGAACCGGCCGGTCGTGTAGGCCAAGGCCATTCTATATCCTCCAACGCAGCGGGATTAAGCTCTGCGCGAGAATATACATATTGTCCATAGCGACCATATGGAAGATCGATAACGCGATACATCTCATGTCTTCCAGGACCAAGCAGCCAGCGTAGACGCGTGAGCATTTCGTCTTTTGCACGGCCCTTGAGTGTGTTGCAGAATAAACGGCTTTCGCATGCGCTCATGGCATATGGCGGCGGATCGTTTACCAGGAGGTGACATGCTATTGTTAAAGTTGTGCAAGCGAGGCGGAAGGAGAATGATGAGTGTGCTGTCGAGGACGGCACGGCGAGATCGCCGGGGGATGCGGGTGTTGTGCCGAGCCAGCCGTTGCCGAAAATTTGGGGCGAGAGGGAGAATGTGGGCATGAACGGTTTGGTCAGGGGCGGTTGCTGCGAGGTTGTGAAATATGGTGGTGTTGGTGCTGATGTCGATAAAGATGTTGCCGGCGTAGCTATCTGCGTCACCGTAGGCGGTGTCTCACGCTGTCCTCTAACCGTAACAGCCAACGACCCTGGATAATCCTCCGTAGTTTCACTCTGCTCACTCTCAGGCGACTGCGAACTACCACTCTCCTTAGGCATGAGAACAAGATCCTCCTCCGGTCCAACAACCTCATGCGCCAGCTCTAGAATCCTCTCCATACTTCTCCGCAGACTACCAACTAAGCTCGGCTGGCCGCTCACAACAGCTTCGGTGGTGAGCATCTCGTCGACAAACGACATGAACACTGAACTCATCTCCTCGACGACTTGCTCGAGACGTCGGACGCGCTGGGCCTGTGCTGCTTCGGCGGCTTGGCGGCGACGACGGAAGATGTTTTGGGCTTCGCGGTTACGTTCGCGACGGGCCTGGTAGTATAAGTATGCCTGCACAGAAAAGAGTCAGGGGGTGTAAGTACCTTGAGTGCTGCATCCTCGTTATCTTGGGCGTTGGAAGATAAGCGACTTCGACGCCTAGGCGGTGATTGCGCAGTCATTGTATAAGTGAGTAAAGAAGGCGACGATGAAAATTGACTGAAACGGCCTCAGCCCCGCAGTGAAATGCCGAATAGGTCAATGCTAGCTTGCGATATGAATAAAATGACTGTAAATCAAGAATATGCTAAATGGGGTGAAGGCGTGAATGGGTTTATTATTCCAGTATCGAAAGTGGCGATGAGTTGGAAATGGAGTCAACGTTTGGAATCTTCGGGACGTTTTGGGGTCGCGCACTTCAAAACCCCGTGACCCCTGTTTGGGTTTAGTGGCTTATTAATCATGGTGGCGATCAATCAACTTCTGGAAACATAATTAATGGGGCCCACATTAACTTTAATTATCGCGGGGAGCCGGGTCTCAGCCTCAACTCAACTCCACCATCTCAACAACAAGAATTATATATATACAATTATTTAAATGACCATCAAGATATTGGCCGGCTTCAATCAAATTCCTTACCGCCTTCCCATATTAAATCCCCAATTACTTGCGCAAAAATACCTCTCTCTTGCAGCAATTCATGATACGTCCCCTCTTCAACCTTGACACCATCTTCTAGGACAGCAATCCGATCTGCAATTGCCATCATCTCTTTACTATGCGTAACCACCACGATCGCCATCTCTCTTCTCGCCTTCTTTGCAATTTTCTGCATTGTATGACGAATCATTTCTGCGCTCTCAGCATCTAGCGCACTGGTAGGTTCATCTAGCACGAGAAGTCGTGGTTTGCGGACGAGTGCTCGCGCGATACTGAGACGTTGGGCTTGGCCGCCTGAAAGTGCTTGTCCTCCGTCGCCGACTCGGGTGTTGTAGCCATCTGGGAGACTTGTGATGAATTCGTGAATACCGGCTGCTCGTGCAGCGGCTAGAATGTTGGGGAATTGGCGCAGGGGTGATAGTTCACTCACGCCGTACATGATGTTCTCTGCGATGGTGGCCGGGAAGAGGAATGGTGTTTGTGGCACGTATGCCATCATTGATCGGAGGTGTTCCATGTCGACGTGTGCGTGGGAAACACCGCCAAAGCTAAGTGGTGGCCTTGTACTAAGGATCTCGGCTTTGGAAGGGGTATAAAGACCTAACATCAGCGAAATCACCGTCGACTTGCCACAACCAGACCGACCGACAATTGCCAGAAAGTCTCCGGCGTTCACCTCAAACGACACACCTCGCAGGACTGGTCTCTCCGACTTTAACTTATATGAGAACCCGAGATTGTCCAGTCGCACAGGAAGCGGCGTTTTCGGCTTTACGTGTCCGCGAGGCTCGCTCTTTGGTACCAAGGGCATGTTGGCATACCCCAACATCTGCGCCGCGGTAGACTGGGCCATAGTGACTTGTGGTATCGTACTAAGGATACTCGTCGCGCTGCCCATGCTGAACAGAAGTAGATTCACTACTGCTACAACGGCTGTTGCTGTGATTGTCTTCTCCGACGCTAGAAGCACAGTTCCGTAGTAGAACACGAGTGCTGTAAGGGGGTAGTTGACTGATTGGTACAGTCCATACAGTGCACTTGCGTGTGCTGCCCTCTTCTTTCCAAGACCCAGAGTGTGCGTTACTGCTTTCAAGTACTTTCCGCTCATGTATATTTCCAGAGTGAGAGCTCGGACAACCCTGATGTTGAGGAATATCTCAGTCAAAGTCGCACTCGCATCTTCGGCCCCTTTGTTGCAGCGCGCCTCCCACTTCCCACTGATAATGGTATAGCCTTTGACTGCGCCCATAACGACAGGCAGAGGCCCGAGGGTGACGAGCGTGAGTTTCCAGGATATGACGAGCGCCCAGGCAACAGCAGCAATGATCATTACAGTGACTGTGATGATGATGGGGACGAATCTGCCGACAATGTTGCGCATCTCTTCAGCGTTTCGGTCAAGACATTCATTGATACGACCAGGAGAGTTGCGCGATCGATCGAACCATGCTCTTGGCTGTCGTAAAATCCTTTTCAGGGCTTCCACGCGGATGGCGTTGATCCAGGCCTGCCCTACCATCTCAAGAAGGTAACGACTACCGCCAGTGCAAACTCCATCCAGGACAGCAATGACAATGAGAAAGATGGCCCATTTCTTGCCCTCTGCTAGTTTGTCACCCTGCGACCACATGGCACCCAGCAATTGCGCAAAGCAATACGCGAATGCGGGAATAGAGCCTGCTCCAACCAGACATGTTAGTATTCCGAATATGAGAAGAATCCGATGTCCTCGTCCCAGGGCTGGCCAAACGGTCTTCAAGATCGAAGCCAGAGGCATCGGTGGAGGGAGATCCTTAGTCTCGTCGTCTTTATCTTCCATATTCTCGGATTGAAGTTTGTCGTTATACCTCGCCTGCCGAAGTCTTGTAATGCTCTTGGGGCGCTCTGCTCCACCAAAAAGATATTCCGGTTCATCGAGGGGCACCAGTGTGCATGATGTCTCCATACCGTCTAGGCTGCTATGGCTTCTGAGTGCACTGCTATACTTCTGGTCGTAGAAGTTCGTCATTGGGGGGAGGCTGTCGGCGGCAGATTTTGACCGCTCAGGTTCGGGCTCATGCTCAGCAAAGGTGTCCAAGTCCCAAGCCCGGGCTGTTCTCATTCGAAATGCGGCTGCTGTGTTTGTACCCAGTGTCAATCGCGTCGATGTACTCCTCGGAGCTGGACTGAACGACTCTAGTCCTCCGACTACCAACTGTGAGAGACGCGATGCTCTAGGAAACAGAGGAGAGAGAGGCGAGTTAGGAGAGTCGACGGTGATCTCTACCGGCGTGTCTGGTTCATCTGGTGATGCGGTGGATGCGAGTGCTGCAAACGTGCTACCAATCTGCTTGTCCAGATCCTTCCTGAAACCTTCTTGAACAAGGGCTGCATTGTCCATCACATAGACAAAGTCTTGAGCTTTGATCTGAGCGACATCATGGGTGATGATAATGGTTGTTTTGCCGCGGCGCCATTCTCGGATTGCATCCATGATAAGTACACGACTGGCCTGATCAAGACCGCTCGTGATCTCGTCAAGGATGAGTACTGGGGGATCTCGAAGTCGAGCTCTTGCAAGAGCTAACCTCTGCTTCTGTCCACCGCTCAGGTTGTATCCGTCTGCGCCAACGTTGGTGTCAAGCCCTTCGGGAAGTGCTGCGAGTGTTGACTGGAGCAATGCTGCGTCACAGGCGCCCCTCACCTCGGATCGCGTTGCCCTATCGGGATCGTGGTGGCCGAATGCGACGTTCTTGAAGAAACTCTCGTTGAACAGGATGCTGGATTGCTGGATCAAGGTGATGTTTTCGCGGACCCATTGTCTGTCGAGGACTTGTAAAGGCTTGTTGTCGATGTAGACCTGTCCACCCAGGGGCTCGTAAAAGCCGACAATCAGATTGCCCAGTGTGCTTTTTCCGGAGCCGCTTCTCCCAACGATAAAGGTCATCTCGCCAGAGGGGAAGAAGAAGTTGGACTTTCGAAGGACTTTGTGTTCTGGGTTCGAGGGGTATGCAAAGCTCACCTACTAAAGTCAGCTTTTGTCCTTGTTAGTCCTGGGGAAACTTACATCCTTCAATTCGATATCGCCGCTGCAAGTCAGGGGTCTCAAAGCCCCAGTCATGGGCTTGACGATTTCACCGTTCCTCACGTTGTGAGTAATGCTGGAGAGGAAGCTACCAGCCGACATACCCTTGGCGAGGACCAACCACTGCGGCATCAAAGCCTCGATGCCCTGGAATGCTGCAAGCGTAGCGTAAAAAGTCGTCAACACACTGCCTGCAGCCAGACCATCGTTGTTGACAAGCACAACGCCGTACCAAAACCCCACGACGAACATGGCCACGACCCAGAAAGCAACATAGCCCATCTGCAGAGCATTGCACTGCGCTTGAATCAGATACTGCTTTGCTGCGGCTTTGGCGGCTGGGTAGTACTGCCAGACTTCCTGGTCGTATGCGTTGAAGACCTTGACGAGATCGATGGCTGTGATGGAGGCGACGGCGAACTTGGAAGCAACAGCCAATTCACGCTTTTGAGCTTGGATTGCAGGTTCGAGACGCTTTGTGGCGAGGGATAGAACAATGGCTGAGATGGGGAGAGTGGCGAGGAGGACGAGGGTGAGTTTCCAGGAGTAGTGGAGGGCGATGCCGAGGGAGGCGAAAGAGGTGATGATGTCGCCGACAAGGAGGCCGAGGACTTGGGATGATGCGAGTTGTAGCTCTCTAGTTTGCCTAACAAGAGTTAGTCATGTGTAAGTAAAGAGGAGGAAAACGCACGTCTGGATTCTGATGAGAAGACTCGAAATGCCTTCGGATTGAGAGTCGAACCAAGCCATATCTTTGGAGAGAAGACTTGCAAAGACGTCATGCCTAACACTACGAGCCTGCAATTCTCCAAAGATGACCCAGAGTGCAAGAAACGCTGTACTTGCAATCCAATTCCCAATCCCCAGTCCCACAAGGACCAGTGCCCATCCCGAGACCTGCGCAAGAGCTTCATCCCCATCAAGCGATCCATTCCCAAAGCCCGCGATGATATCGAAGACTTTTCCGAGAATGACAGAAAGAACAGTTTTGAAACCAGCCGAAAAACCCGCTGCCAACAATGCAGCGATCAAAGTGCCCGAATGAGATCTTCTCGTAAAGAGGAAGAGGTGTTTCCACGATGATTTGACGTCTTGCTCCATGATTGAAGGAAAAGAAAATAGAGAATCATGATGGATTAAAGAGGGAATAGATAAAGAAGGGATTGGGGAGGCAACATGGTGATACGATGTAACACGGATGTATGTTTGGACGACAAAGAACAATATCAAAGGGTGAGGGGTGAGTGCACAGACGAGGCTGAGGGCAAGGGTGTTAGTATTGTTCTCGTTGATATTGTTCAGCACGAAGCCCCGCACGGTGATTTATTGGTAAAAATGTGCCTTGATTTGAGGGGAAAACGGACGGAATTTGCGGGATTGTTTTTGATAGCCTTTTTGGTCGGGGTTTTGAAGGGACCGAGGCCGATGTTGGTAAGTGATGTTGGTGATGGTGATGGTGCTGCGACTACCATTTTCGAGGGGAGAAGATGTCTTTGGTTGGTTTGTGGCAATATTTGGTGTTGGTTGAATGATTGCTCCTTGTTGATTTAAATGACAGATCGATTCCGGGTGTGAAATGTGACTTGCGAGTGCAGTGTCCTGAGGCAGCTTTGCCTTCTTCGCGATCCTCCCTCCCAACGCTCCCGTCGCTCAGTCACGCCTACAAAACATTGGTAGAAATACTGGTAGTACAATCATCCAAAGACGAAAAAGTCGGGCATTGGCTGGCCGTTGTCGAGACGAAATGCCGTGGTGTCGCGGCCTTGTTCTAGTGCTGGAACTTGGTCGCGATGCACCAGGTTTTGGAGTTGGACCTGTTGTTGTCGGAGATCGTTCATCTGAACTTCGGTTCTGTTGAACTGCTTGTTGAGGTTGATGACTTGAGACTGCGTCTCTTTGAGTTCGGCGCCTGTAGCAGCGAGTTCTTCCTTGAGGGTGTCGACCTCACTTCGTGCACCAGTGTTATTTGTCGAGGGAGGTAGCCTCGCGTGATGTTGGCTGATTCGAGGTCGGATTGAAGCTTCTTGCCAACGGCAACCAGTTGTTGCAGCCTTTCACGCGGTATTTGAAATTTCTTGGCTGCGTCATCGACGTGGTATCAAGTTGCGATAGTAATAGAACCGCGACGCCATCGAGAAGTTCCATCTCGCCAGGGACTTGGCCTTGACCACTTGTTGTTCGACTCTGTACTGGCGCGCAAGACTACACTACGCATGTCACCAGGTTTTATTCTTCACGTCACTCAGATTCTATGAACTCAAATAATCCTTGGTATTTTATTTTATTTCTTTTAGAATTCTTTGTTCTAATTACTGTCTTCAAGTGACCAAGTAAATGGAGAAACTTCAAGTTTTATATCTTTTTTGCCATGAACTCTTTACAAATCTGAATACTAAGTCCAAAGAACTACCATATTAAGGAATTTCCAGCTATTTGTCTAAAGTTACTGCCATGCATTCGATATTCCCATTAAGAATAAGGAACTTTAATCCATAGAATGGTTAAGCGTAATATCCTTACGAATATCTACCCAAGAGAGCCCCATACGACAAGTCGTGGACACGACAGCGCGAGAGGCAACCCCCTATATTTGTACCGATCAGTGGATTGTTTGGACTCATCAGTGGCCTGGTAAAGCTCTACGCCCTCTACAGTGACGATATTGAAACTGTTTCCAAGGCAGTATGGGGGTGGCTCTTCTAGGCGTCTCGGTCTCAAAGCGTGGTCTTAGTTGCTAGCGATATGGAGCAGACAAATAATCAATCAATCGGGAGTGAGGATAATTGATTGCCACTGTCAAAGCTTTCTGTTAATATCGGTATCTTTCCAGTCATTGGTCTGAAGGTGCTGCCAGGAGTTTAACATTCACGTCAAGCATCGGGAATATCTTCGTTAATCCAGTTGACTGGCCGTAGCAGCCTTGATCTTGAGTTGAATCTTTTATTTAAGTCTAATACGCCTGTCTCTCGCTTGGTCGTTTTTCTTAGCCTTCTTGCTCGTCGGAGCCGTTCCCTGGTTCGTGGTTTATCTCAACCTCTGGTCCATTCTGGGCTTCACCAGCCTCCGCTTCGTTATCAGCCTCCGGGAGCTGGTATGTGACCTCTAGGTTGTGGAGGAGGGTATTTGGGGTGTCAGGCTCAACTTGGCCCCCCGAACTTCCCTCCTCCGATCCCACCAGCCCGGGGACCATGCTCGCTTCCCGGTGGTCATCAACCTCGGCCTGAAGATCGCTGAGCAATATGTTAGCAATGCGAAGGAAGCAGATTGGGCAGTAAACATACTCAACCTCCTCGCGGAGGGCTCTGACCTCCCGCCACAGCTCCATACACACGCGCATTTGGCTTTCCCTGTCTTCCAGGGCCTATATGGAGTTAGTTCTCTATGCATATTATCTGAAGTTAAGAACTGACCCACTCGTTGGCTTGCATGATAAGAATGTGATTGTGGATTTGCATTTGCGCCGCCGTTGGCGGAAAGCTCACTGATCGTGGTCGAGAAGTCGTTATAGCGGCTTTAGGAATACTTTGTGTTGTGTATATGAAAGAGAAGAGAAAAGAGAAAGAATTTCGTAAAGAAGAATTTTCATTTCTATACCTGGTCTACCACCGCGTCAACAGTCGCGATGAATCATGGTGTTCGGCTGCTGGACCTGGCAGCTGCTGGCAGCTGTGTAGACTTATACTGCCTACCTGGTATAAGTTTCTAAGGACAACTGGAACAAAAAATAATATTTAGATTTTCTTTTAAAAAGATAAAGTAAGAACTCTGGTTATAAGTAGTTATATACTTGTTTAGTAAATCGGAGAGTTGTGGTCTTAGAGTATATGAAGAGGCCTGTTCTTGGTTGTGTCTTGGTGATGTTAACCCACTTGTTTCAACTGTTTGAGTTTAAACAGGTTCGGTCATGGGATTAAGCCATGATACCGGATTAATTTGAGGCAGTAGCGGTGGTATTAGGACATCCTTCGTCCTCATCGTCATCTCGTGGAAGTTCGTGCTGGATGTCCAGGCTGTGGAGGAGCGTATCCGGGCTACGGGGTATTAGGGGCCCTCCTGACATAGCAGCCCTCGTTACGCTCCTCCGGGTCTCGTTCTTCGATGGTCGTGCCCATCAACGCCCGGACGTTCACATCCTTCAGCAACTTTGTTATTCTGACGATAGGTGAGGTCATGTCGGCGTTATACGGATTCGTGCTGATCAACGACATGCGCCTGAGCGCATCCCCATTAAGCTTCACGGGGGCATTCACCATCTTCGTACCGTGGGTCGAGCGAAACGTCGTCTCGTTTTCGCTGGTGATTAGAAGATTCGCGTTGAGGTGGGTGAGGGCTTCGTCTCAGACTGAGTCTCCCGGTACACGCTTTGGCAAGAGGGTAAGCACCCCGAAGAGTAGTGCTCCTCCAAAAAGAGTGACAGTATGGCAGCCCTTGGTGGGTGCTTTGTGATGATAATGATGTCGGCTGGCTTAGGGAGAGAGTCGATGGCTGGGTTGGTTCTGATGCCAAACGTACGCATGGGTCGGACATCGGCCTGCGGCCATGACTTGCTTCACGGATAACATAGACAATGCACTACAAGAAGAGATCATCTCTAGTCAGCTTAGTAAGATGCGTGTAGTATAAACTCTTGTTTTTTGTGCTTGAATAGTAGTATAGCTGGAGATCTTTCTCGATCTCTTCATGTCTGTAGGGAACTGTCGGACTTCTCGAGATCATCATCACCTTCTGCGAAACTGTCACAGAAGAGAACAGTCAGGCCCCGATATAATGCATCTGGAATCTCGTCATGCAAGCTTGGATGGCTTCAATTGTCACCCTGCCTTCGTGTATGTGACGGATGGCATGAGGCTATACTGTCTGTCTATATGCTGGCGCTGTTATGTTTATAATGGCGTATGGTAAAGTATACGTTGTGGGCTTTGATAAAGCGAGTTGCTTCATCGTAATCATGGGGACCGACACTGCCAATTTGATCTCGATCAAGCGCAGGTACGGTTTCATGCCGAAGATCAGGAATTTTGGCTTATAACTCTTCAAGTGACATATTAGCAACCTGAAAGAAGAAATGTGACCAATACACTTACCGGGTCTCATTTCTAACGTCCACTACCTTGTGGTGAAGGATGACCTGCGCTGTTGAGATTCGCTCATTGTTGTGGCTTCGGTAAGACCGTCGTGGTGTGAAAGAGGGGAGTTCTCGACGACAATATACTACTCTAGACCTCAAAGGGGTACATAGTCAGCAGGATCTCTTGGCCAAGTTGTTAAAGCCTTGCCTAAGACTTGTGTAAAGTTATATATCAATGTCGCGGTACGTGGGGAAATACTGCAAAACAGTATGACACATGAGAATATATCAATCTACCATGAAAAGCGTAATTCGTCGTCGTCGTCGACTCGCTTCTTTGGAGAGTATCCTCATCCGTACCGAAATCCCTCGTCGAAAGTTGAGAGTGTATATAAAATAGATTTGTTCCTGCCATCGCATGGCCTTCGGCCTCTATAATAATACCGTGGCACTGGGATAAGCTGGCACCAGTGAGTGCTGTAATACATTGGTAAAGTTGTACAGCATGCTGGGGCTGGGGCTGGCCTTGGGGCACTCCAGTGGTGAAGGATGGTCAGGTCCACGGGGGCCGATATTTCCCTACGGGTTGTAGACAAACCATTGCTGAATGCCATCCACCCTGCAACCTTGAATAAGGCCATTTAGGGACTTGTTGACCAAAACCAGGGTACCTGTCGCTACCATCTTCTCGTGATTCGTGAGCCCAGGCTCCCATGAATTGTACGTTGGTGTTGCGGTAAGCAACAGTGCGTAGTGTGGTGGCCTTTCTCACCAGGAAATTCATTCAGTACCACCTTCATTCTTGTAGTCATGTGCCTCGTCAATGATTACGACGAAGGGCTCTGTACCCCATTCTGTATATAGGGGTGAGTATAGTGGCTCCTTGATCCTTGCCTCGCTGCAAAATACAAACGAATGCGAGATGTGAAGGCCAAATTTATAGGCGTGGAGTTTTGTTACCAATGGCTCTTTGGGTCTTGCTATACAGTAGGCGTTCATAAGGTGTATATATAGTTGTAGTTGATCTCCGGGTTCCGTGATGGGAATTCAGTCGGCACTCTGGCGGCTTGCATTCTTGTGTATCTAGCTCTGGCGAAGTTAGAGCTAAATATTACTACAGAGCACAAGGGCCGTTTGATACCTCGGATCTTCGTTTCGCATTTCTGGCTTTCAGGTAGTTGGCACCTCACCTCCAAGTTATAGAAAGGGGTATTTAGTCGCGTCCTATAGTAGTTGGCAGACCACTTCCAAGCTGTGAAGGAGTTTGTCGGGAGTGCCAGGGTCCGCCTGACCCCACAGACTTCCGACCGGTGTATAATATAAATAGAGGCATTTTCCCCAATATCCTCACTTGTGCCTGGCTCAACGAGGTGCGGAGCTTTGTGATTTGGTGGGCTTGAATACCAAAGACGGGCTGAACCTGCGCGGGCTTGAGGTTAACTTCGCGAGGCTTTGGGGGTACTGATGGTTGACTTCGTCGAAGCTCTCGTACTAGCAGGGTTAGGGTTGAGGTTGAGGTCTTTGGACAGCAGAACCTTTTTGCTTTTATTTTTCTCCTTCAAGCTAAGCTCCTTGAAAGAGAGCAATGGAATATCGCCAGGCACTGTTGTTTATCGTTGAGTAGACTTGTTGTTGGAAGCACCAAGTGGCTCAAACGCTCTACTGACAAGAGATATTGTATATATAATGGATCGACTTCGTGATGGCTGGACGCACAACGTTATCGTGATACGAATCCGCAATCTTGAGGAAGAACCACCGCCTAATGCTTCTGACTGATTCGAATCAGTCGTCCGCAGCATTGTAGGTTGTTCTTCATGTTCAGATACTAGCAAAGATCGACAGGGTCGATTTCCGCCATGCGATCCTTAGGCCAGAAGAGGACCATGAACTTCTTATCTCTCTGGAAGTGAGCTGGAGAGTCAAAAGCTTGTCCAAAATGCTATTGTCAAGCCACCCTTGCAGCCAATGGAGCATTGGAAGGCAACTCGCCAGGTGGAAGGTCGCGCGTTCTTTGCGGAGCCGCGCAGACGGAAATTTCGGAAAGCAGCTTGCTAGAGTTTGGTTCTAGGGCTTGTTGCCCCTGCTGGTTTTGCGACTTGAGGTTTGCAGCTAGGAGGAAGCCCAAATTGCTCACCGGTCGTTCGCAATATCTGTACCTATAAAATTGTTGGTAACTTGTATAAGTGACGAACAGGATAGGAAACTTACCATAGCCCATGGGGTCAATCTCCATTGGGAGCATGGGATACTTGGAGATGTTCATCAGTCATCGAATTGGCAGAGGTTGTGCCGTATCATTCGCGACTTGAACGACGACCTCAACTGGGTGACGACATCAAGAGTCCCGACAAAGGAACTGCGTTCTATATATAGCCTCGACTGTATGTATTCCTCCTATCCTTGAGGTGTTGGCACGAATCCCGCTGTTCAAGTTCCTGGAGACTTTTCGAACCATGTCTAGTTCAACTAGTTTTGGGATAGGCTTCAGCATTGCTTTTAAGTCTGTTGACAGTACGGTTTCGAGTCCTTGCGATCCATCTTGGCCTTGATCGTGGTCAGGTCCATTGATCGCTTGACCTTCTCGAAGTAGTCTAGCACGCCATCCACGATCACTTTAAACGCTTCTCGAAAGTCAGGCCAATGAGTCTAGTCCAGAAGCCGGTCTTCAAGTTAGCGAGGACTCACAAAAGAGTTCGTCCAGACTTTCCTGGAACTTGCGTGACTTGGCAGTCTTGCAAAATGAATCAAGAATGATCAACAAAGTTTACTGCCAAGCCTAAGAGCCTGAGAGTCAGGACGCCTTCATATATAATAAGTCAAGTATCTTAAGATCATCAGACTCTTCCAATAGTGATACGATGGTATAGTGAATGGTGACTCGAAAAAACACTATTCATCAGGCCATGGTTGGTCTGGCATCGTGATATATAATATCTCCCAAGACTAGAGCCGAGGAAGAGGATCACGGCCTTCAGTGAACGCATGAGGTATATTCTAGTTCTCCCTCTCGGTCTCTGGCAGTTGATACGTAATGTCTAGGCTCTGTGCGGGAGTATCAGGTGTCCCAGTTCCTCGGAGGCTCTGACTGCTGACCCAGAGGAACTTCAGTCAAGTCCTGTGCAGGACGGTCTTGAACAATTCAGTGCATTTATTGAACTCCAGAGAGGAATCTATTATGGTTAGTTCCCTAATAGTAGTAAAAGGGTAGTAAGTAACTCCTTGCACTAGAATTAAGATCCCAACCCAGTCCTGGATATCTTCGGGGATGACTGAGTACCGAAGTATGCGGCGTGGACCCCTCAATTTTGTATTATGGCGGCTCTGAAGATAACCGAGCGTCGAACGTAGGGCTGAGAGTTCTTCTAAACCCGCTTTACTACAGATTTGGTACTCTGTGCGACTGGAGCTGAGGTGTCCGGCTTCCGAGCCGACTTTGACCTCCGATGGATTTCTTTGAGCCGAGGTTTTGGTAGCTTCTGGAGTATGCGATATCGGACGGCTATTTGGGCTGACATCTTGTATGCCCGTTAGCAGTGCATGCATGATGCGCGAGTCGATTTGACCTACAGCAGCTGAATTTTGCATGAGAAAATGCAGGCTCATTGCCTGCCCTTGAGCGTAAGTCTGCGCCTTATACTCCGTTCCAGTCTTTCGGCACATCTCTATATAGTACTTCTTGATGTGGACTACTACTGCCCAAGAAGCGCTGTTGCTGGCGTTACTTGATGGTTCTTACAGTCAAAAACGTCGATTGGGGCATCGGCAATCTTGGATCCTTGGACTTCTTAGATTTCTTGGAAAGCTGCTTCGATTGCCATTTTTTCAGGTCCTTGGGCATCTGTTCCACTGACTGTTGCTTCTCTGATCATCCTGTGCATATGCGGCTGCGAGGTTTCTGTGAAGTGTTCAGGGTCTCCATAAAGGGGCTTCGGGACTTGGTGATGTCGTGATATAGTCTTCGTCACGCTTCCTAGAGGAAATAAAATATAAGAAGTCCCAGCCTCACCAACAAAGTTGTTGTAACGGCTACAGGTCATCTGGTATTTTGAGGATACCTCAAAGTTTCCCAATCAGTGGGACAGAGAGCTAGCTCATGTTAGTTTATACCACACAGCCGGATCAGACTACGGTCGCTACCAGAATTAGACGGTTGATCTGCAATTCTGAAAAGCCAGTTTTTATATAAGAGAAGACAGTGAGAAAGGTTGTAGGAGAGTGATGTTTGTGAGATGTAAAGGGGGAAAGGGGGTTGAGTTGCATCCAGTCTACCTGTATAATTGCTTCCCAACTTAGTCGCCTTCTTCTCCTCCATAAGCCCACGGTTCACCTTTGCATTCGCCAAATTGGCCAGGTCTCGAAGGACATCGACAGATGTGAAGTCAATGTATCACGTGAGTCCATGATGACCTGGAAAATAGCATAAATGATACCCTTTTTCTCACGATCACTCATAGCTGGAGCAGTGTTGGTCCAAATATTGCTGAACCTGATGGTTCAAATTGCTCGACAGGTTAAATCAGGAGGCCTGGACATCCACTTTGGTATAGCAGCCTAGTGGCGCCACTGCTATCCGGCTCATGACTGCTACGATGCCGGTATCGCAGGTCTCGATCTTGATATGTTGCAAAGAGATTCATAGAAGCATGCTTCGTCAGGCGCTCCAGCCTTTCCAAGTGAATGATTGAAAAGCTTGCCAGTAGGAGAGTCTGTTTACAAGAGCCTGTTTGCAGGAGGCCTGCCTAATAGGTCCAATCGGCTTGCTCATCGGCATGCTCTGTTGTCCCCATGCGACCCATGCACGTTTCCTTTCATCAGCTTGTATATAATCAGGCGAAGAAGCCCAGTCGTCGTTTGAGTTAGATGGGCTTAGCCGTCTTCAGACTGGCATACTCCTCTTGAGTCAAGTAGCGAATGACCCATCGTTTGAACCGTCTGTGGTCCAGGGTGAATGAAAAGCGCTACAATCCGTTGATGCCAAGAAGCCGCCCTGGACTCGAATCAAAATGATACAAGCATAATCCAGAGGAGAAGACTTGAATGGTCAAACTAGAAAGACTAGACGATGATGTAGAGTTCTTGCGGTATCGTATCAAGGGTAAGGAAGGGAATGTAAAAGGTACTGGTGAGAGGCAAGATGTCGACGATATTGGTAATGATGGGTAGTGATTTTGGTGATGATAAGACCGCTAGATACGATTTTGTCCACCTTTAGCAATATAGTCAGAGTATCTTTCGGGTGCATGCCGAACCCACTATATCAAGCAGATCGCACCAAGAGTGTGCAGAAAGGCTTGTGAGTGATGAAGATGGTCGTCGTTTGGTTTCTCGTGGGTCCAATGATGCCACTCCCAGGTTCCTTCCTCGGCTTGAAGGGTATAGTATATATTTGACATGTTGTTGATAATGCAGTCATTGATCACGCGGTTGTCAGTAACGCGCCTCGTTGACGTTACTGCTGGTGATGCTGGTGCGAGCAACCCGAAACCAATGGTGAAGCCTAGAGCTAGGCAGTTCTGATATCCAACCCACTGAATCGGATATTGAAACTCGCCATCCCGCTTACGTACAGGAGGGTCCAGAACTCGTGAATTGATGGTTACGCTTGCAATCCGGGCATCCGCGTCAGTGGTAGCCTGAGCGAGGCGATCATTGGCCTCGGCAATGCGAGACTCGGTGGCCAATGGTATTAAATGACTTCCACTTTGTAAGCCCAGTCACCATCTCTGCCTCCATCTTGAGTATTCCAGTCGACTCCATGGTTTTGAGATGGAAAAGGCTGCAGGGGCGAAAGTGAAACTAGGCGCATGGCGAACTAGTAGGTCAGCCTTCTAGCAAGTCAGCGTAGGAGTCTCTAGAGTCTTGATCAGTCAGACCGAACCAACTGGTTGCAGTGGCCTTCAGGGCTTCAGCTTGTGTTCTCCCAGTCTCAATCAGCTCAAAAAGTCTCTCGGATATGATAAATTGAAAGGTGTTCGAGCTTGACACGACCGCGTTGTTATAAGGAGTCTCAAGTATAGTATAAGAGAGGTCTGATCAGTTGCACATTCCTGAGTAAAGGAGACGGATCTAGGTAGCCCAGCTAGAGAATCTTGACGAGATGCTAGGAAGTGATGATATACTGGTTGGAATAGAAGTTAAAGTGTCGATCTCGGGTGGGAAGGACGGGCTTCTTATACTTTTTTCTTGACTCGCATGGCGTAGACTCTAAGAGCTAGAAATGGTAAACACCTTCGATTGCTAAAACATTTAGCAATCGGATATGCCTTCTGCGGATTGGCACCAAACGCAACCAACTATTACTCACTCTGCAATCTCCATCAAGCGGCATCAATCAAAACAGTATCTGCACAAATTGTAGCATTTCCTCATATTTAGAGCAAGTTGTTTCCACTATACCACTGACTATGACTGTAGAGGGCCTTTGTGGCATCGCCCCCTAACATCTCTCCTCTTCGCAATGCAGGCATCATGGAAGATGGTAAATAAAATCTCGCCATCACTCTGAGGCCTTGCCAAGGTGGACAAGGCTGATGTTGTGTACTTCTCAGTTGCTCAACATCCGGCTCCATCGTCATTCTGTTACAGATACTTTCACTTGAAAGGAGAACCGCCTGTTTTGAGAGAAGTAGACGGCGGGTGATAATTACGGCACTAATTACAGCATCAAAAGGAATCCTGAAGAAGAAATCGAAAGCAAGCGTAGCGCATGATAGCAGTGTCTCTGCCAACGTGCATCGACAACTTTCTGGACAAGTATATAACACAATTGGGTACTACGGCGTGACTCAGAAGCATATACCAAACGCACAAGCTGTAATCTCACAATCGGAGTGTTTTAAGCCCCCTGAGGTCTTGGTACGCATGTTTGACACGCATCCTTGATGAGACAACCCCCTGAAGCAGGGCCTGTGACTAACATCCACGGCATCGCTGAGTTGGCCAAACTACCAGGATTTCATGGAATCAACACACGGATAACGAAGAATTCTACTTTCAACGTTTGCGCAAGGCTAAGCGAGTTGATGGCGAAGATCGCTTAAGGCTGATTGATCCGTGAGCAGACAACCTATGCTTCCTCCAAACTCTCTAACCATTTGGGATTTGGCCTTTGTCCTTGTGTTTGACTAAGAGGGACAGACACATGCTTTTATCGTCCATATGCAATTGTAATAATCTGATTCTCAAACTCTTGATGAGCCAGGCAAGCCGTCGCATCTCTCTGTATGCTCTTGCAGACAAGCACGGGAGTGCAATCGGTCCACTTAGAAGCTGATAGCAAAGCTTTTGTCAACAATTACCGAGCACAATTCGTTTAAGGATTTTTATTTTATTTTGGTGCTTGTGGCTATGTCTTTTTACTGCTTAGATCGTCGTGATTGAGTTGGTGTTTTGCTTGGCTAGCATTCGCCAGGCACTGTCATTAATGGCTGGACAATCGCCACGATGGAATCAACCATCGGCAATCCCGCATGAGTCAGATTACATTGAGCAATTGATAGATTAAGCGAAAGATTGATGAAAACAATTATGCTTGATGCTGTGATATGTTGTCATCCAGACCAATCTACAATGTTCCAGCAGGCACTAGACGCACCGTGCAAACAACCAGTGCTAAGAAGCGCAAACACTATGCGCTGATATCATGTCCCTTGTTTCTTTTTGTGGCTGCAGTCTGCCCCTCCATCATCATTGCCCCACGTTCAAGGTTTTTGCCCAACGACAACCTCAAACAAGTTTCATACCTACACAAACACCAACAAATCCTCCCCCCACGAGCCATCATTCACCATGGATCCCCTCGATAACATGGCCGGCGCTCCTGTGCCCAAGAACTTCGATGCCGAGAATGCTGAGAACAACGAAGACGTACGTCTCAAACCCCAGACACTCTGAAACTGTCCCTAACCCAGTCTACAGATTGAGAAGCAGTTCGCCGTCAAGGTCGTTCAGCACATGCAAACCTACTGGTCCATCCTCGAGCGCATCAAGGGCTCAACCCTTCGTCTAACCAAGATCGACAACGAGATCATGGAGCATCTCAAGACCGACTTCCCCGAATTCGACCCCGCCACCAAAGTCAACGAGGACGAGATGAAGAGCAAAGCCGGCAAGGAGCGATGGCGCAAGTTCATGATGGCGTATGAGAAGAGAGTGGACGATTACAACTTTGGTACCATGGTGCGCGATAGCCCCAAGGTTGAGTACGAGGAGGATACCACTATTTTCGTGCCCCGCATGCAGTTCTACGCTCTTGAGATTGCACGGTAAGTCACCACGCTGTTTGACGTGGGAATTGAAGCTAACGAGGGGTTATAGAAACCGCGCTGGTCTTAACGACTGGATCTACGAGCAGGCTCAGGCTCAAAAGGCCAAGTCCAAGTAAATATAAACGACGAGCAAACGAAAAGACAATAAAGCAGCTCACCAAGCCGAGCCATGCGGTCCCAGCGCCGGGCCCCGAGCCCACATGAACCCTTGCAGGACAGGGAGAGCGGCGAGGGCAATGGCCCGGATGCAGGACGTCATTGATGTTGGAATTTTGATCTCGAACAGATGTGGTTCGAAGATAGAATCTGATGGGTTTTATGTACTGGATTATTCCGTGATACCCTTAGAAATACATGGCATCAACGTCTGGCTTCAGCATGATGTTCTCCGGATCACTCGTCTCAGGGTACCTGGGCTGCCTGAATGAAGGCCATGAACACTCGTAGCTTGATATATGGGCATTGCTTGAGAAAAATGAAAATTAAGAGGCTGCTGGGCATGCGGTAGAGGTAAAACACCTCTTGTTGGGTATGACGATTGAAAGTAGGGATAGATGGTAAGGCATGCGAACATCGTCATAGAGCATCCTAAGGAGCATACTAGATTCTACCCTCTTCAGGGCCTAAGCGTTAGATCATTACCATAAAGTCATAATTAGTTTAGTCCTAAATTATCATACAAATGCCTAAAGCTCAGCTTCGGTCTCTCCCTTTCTCAGGCTGGACGCAACGAACACCAACTCCCTCATCATTCCCTGATCACACCTCCAGAAACTCATCAATATTCACCCTCTGAAAGTAGCTCACATGTCCAAACCCAACCCAATACTGCGCAAGGCGGTCGTGACTAACGAGTATAAGCTGGCTCTCAACGAACTTGTCTGTTTCATTTCCTCGTCAGTATAACTCCCCTCTCAGGTAAAGCCCAGAAGAGACATTATCCTTTATCAGTATGGTTCTTACCTAAGACAAATCCCGTGTTTGCAATATGCCCTTTGCTATGAACCGTTCTCAAACCTTGGAAGCGAGGGTCTACCGGTGGACCGTCCACAAGACCATCAGATCCAAGGTCATCAGCTACAAAAGTGATTTCTCCCCGCGGAACGTTGGGATCACCGGTTAGTTTAATAGCCTCCAGCCGTCCTTGAAACGTACGTCCTTCAATTCGTCTCGCTTCCCACTCTTCTTCGCTTTCCGATTCTCTGCGCACAAGTCCGAGGTCTTCATCTGTCGCAGTCGTCTCATCATCAGGCTGGTGAATAAGCAAGAACTCGCAACCGTGGGTGCTATAATCGCCGACCCAAATTCCTCGCCATGGCTTCAACGGTGTTGGCGTGTATAATTTCGGATCGAGCGTAGAATATGTGATGAGTTCCTCGCCGACGTGAACGCCGGGAATTCCACCAGCCGCTGCGGGGCGCGATAATCTTAGCATATTGTATATCCCACTCATACCAGCAGCCATACCGACACGAGCTAAACCGCCCGCCATTTCCATCCATTGACGGATACGGAAGAATCTCTCTGAGACATCCTCGCGGCGCTGGGGCCGGGTCGCTGGGGTGTTGACGAATATGCCCTCCGCTGTGACTTGTGTGCTGCTGCCGGAAACATGATGTCCTGAAGGTACGGATGGCGGTGGCCAGACGTTACCGTATGGAAATGTAGTCTTGAGACTTTCCTCTGCTTCTTCTTGATCAAGCTCGCACGTTAGCATGAAATTGCTAAACAGAGCATCGATTCGGTCGTCCAGAGTGACGGGCATCTCATCGGCGAAGCGATTGGCATCAGGTCGATTCAAGAAATCCTCTGGAGCTCTCTCGCCCACGCGAAACTGCAGAACAGGTTTGTCGAGGTGAAGCTTGACTTTAGGATCAAACTCATGGATCATAACATCGCCATGTCCAAGCCAACTCTGATGCAACGATCGGCCTCTACTTGCGAGTAATTGATAGCCCTCGATACAACCCCTTCGAGGATCGTAGCGAACAATCATGAGTCGTCCAGTGAGATCTCGATCGCAGAACCAGATCTTTTGCCGGGGGAGGAACCAGAGACGATCATGAGCGGCGTAGAGCTCATGATAGCTGGTGCAGGGTTGAGGGCTTGTGAGAGTGATGCCGGGGACGTTGTCTTGAACGAGGGGGTGCCAGAGGACATCTGAGAGAGCGTGTTTGTGTAGATCTCGACATGTGGCGGATATAGAGGAGAGGTCGTAGGGTGAAAGGTGAGAGAGAATGTTGTCAATGAGTTCTGGGGGGAGATCTAGAAGTAGAGAATGGCCGGGTGGTTGTGAAGCTGATGCCGTTGGCTCCGGCAGCGGTGACTGGGGTTCATCACTGGAGGACATGATGGATGTTGATGTGACTATTCTAGGAAGAAGTTAAAGATGTCTGTTCCTGTTTTATGAGTTTTATAGATAGCAGATGTAGGATATACCTTAAATCATTACAGTTGTCCTAGGGCAGGGGTGGCGAGCTGATGGTCTACGGGTAGAGGGTCTGGACCCGGAGCTGAAGGGAGCGCGGGGAGCTTCAGTGACGATGATAAGAGACAGGTTAATGCAACTAAGCGGACCGGGAGTTCAGCCGCACGAGATGCTGGTTCTAGAACGGAACCAACTCAGATCAGGACATGGGGGAAGAAAGATACGAGTTGACGTTTTTGGATTGTGAAGAGAGTTGATTGTTATCAATAATTGCTTTTATATGTGTAATCGGTACAACTCGTTGACGACATTGCGTGTGAAGCTGGTCCCGGAAAGTGGGGGGATCATCACCGTCTTAGCTAACGTGAGAGACAAACATAAAGTCACAATAACAGAAAATAAAAACATAATTAAGAGAAAAATAGAAATATATTTACTAGAATAGCCTGATCCTGCATATGGTCACACTTGTTCAACCCTATGCTGCATTATCAATCTACCGTCCTCGTTAGGGGTTCTTCCGCCACTAGCTTCGGTGGCTGGGGCTGCATCTGGACTCTTGACGCCTGATGTCCTCCCAAGCTTGATCAAAACACCAAAACTGCCCCCAAACCACCAGGTCACGCGCTTCTTTTCGTCGCGATCCTTATTATTATTCGAGATCGTACTCTATTGGACAAATCTTCTTGATTTTCTGGCATACTTGACCTTTGGCCAATACGGATCTAGCGACGTCATCTCCTACTCGTCATCGCTGGGAATACCTTCGTCTTTCGCCTCTCACGTCACGTCGCTGCTTCTTTACAATACATCCACAATATCTCTCTATAATTTCTTAATACTTGTTTGCTTTTATTCTTCGTTGTGGAAACACTCAATCCTATCGATGATGAGCTCGTTATTACCCATTATCTCGGAGATTCTTCCGATGATAATGCCAGCCTCCGCCAACATCACTCGCGCGAAACAACTTGAACCTACTCATCCAACCGTCGAAGGCCCTGTTATTGAACGACCTGCTGTTGTTGGAAAATGTGACAACATGTGTGTCACTGGTAAGTGTCTCAGATCTATATCCTAGCTCCGTGTACTCACGCGTCAGTCCTCACAACGCGACCGCATTCCAAATCCACGGTTAGACACAACAGCGAACAAGGTGAGTTTATCCACTGCCGTTACGAACGTAAACTCAAACTTTTAGACACAATCATCTATGCCGTCTCGGGAAACGGCGTTCTCATCGTGAACGAGGCTGTCGGCTCTGAACTAAAACACCACGATCTATCACCAGGTGACTTTGCCTTTGTCCCTGCCTGGATCGAACATCAGGTCAAAAACGACACAGATGAAGACGTGCAATGGCTTATGATCCAGAGTGGACCAACTCCCATCCGCGCAGACTTGACTGAATGGGGTGGCGATGTGATCCAGTCAAAGAATTGAGGCAGTTGACGATACAGTTTCATTTTCATATCGAGTCTATTTTATCGGCTATTCCTGAGATACCATCCACTAACATTCGCATCTCGATCTAACCATCTGAATCACCGAATCTCTACATGAGCGGTCGTCAAACACCTGCGCGTGGTCCAGTTTCGGAAACATGACCACTTCCACGCCATTGTGCGATTCCGCTACCACGCCATTAGGACCAGCTCCAAGGTCCACGCCCAGATATTCTGCAACTGCAACTGTGTCGACGATGAGGTCGCGACCGGACAGTGTAACTGCAACATGCCTCGTATGGTGGCCGCCACTCTGAGTCCCAAGCAAATCCTCCTTCCAGAGGATATTCTCCCGCCAGAAGAAATGTCGCCCAAGACAAAGCGCAACACCGGGATCAGTGCTGGCGAAATACCACAGCTGCCATTCATTCGCCCTCTTGGGCTTGCGACGAGTAAAGTTGTACGCTACATCAGGAAGATGTAGCATGATGGTCACAGGATCGATGAGGACAACAGAGGGCACACGATTCTGGAAGCTTGGCGTGTGGAGCATATGAGTTGTCAGAACAGAGCCGTAAGAGTGTGACACCAGCGCAAATTTCTGCCAGCAGTGGTGTTCCAGGATAGTCGTCATTTGGGTCAGGAACTCAGCCTTGTCGGGAATGGCTGGGGTGAGGCGGAATGAGATGGGCAATATCTCGACAGCGATAACACCAACACTTCCCTTACCGTCCTCGGTTTTGTGAAGACCAGCTAGAAAACGAACATATGTCCACAACCCGATTCCGATGCCGTGGAAGAAGACAATGGGGAGCTTGTCCTCCACTGTATGAGGTCGATGCCAGTAGCTCAGCCGTGAGGAGGGGGATTTCGGACCTGGAAGTAGCTCCTGCGGCCGTGGAGGAAATACACGAAGTGCAGAAGAGCGAGGTCGGCGATAGAACTCGAATCCATGCCAACGGAAGGCGAAATGGGTGGCTTGGTCGACGATGAAGATGATTATGTACCAAAGAAGACTTCGATACGTTGTCGTGATACCATCAATTGTGAGACGAAGGCTTTTGACGTTGCCCCGACCATCCTTGAGTTTTCGTCCAAGTCGTTCTTCGATAAGACCCAGATAGTATTCGACTTCATCCTCAACCGTCTCTTCATCTTCATCCACAAACCCTGCACCATCACGTTCAAAGAACGCCCATAAAAGAAACTCTTTCACATTCTCCCGTCGGATCTCATCCGGATCAGCATCAAGAAACCACCATCTCAGATATATCTCAGGCGATTCAACGTGTCCAAAGCATCGTTCAAAAAGCGCCTCTCGTTCTTGTCGTGATAGCGCTGGTGGGTGGACCGCCTCCCGCTTGAGTCGTCCGAGATATGGTCTGTAAATGAAAAGGTAGAAGATCAACTCTGCCAGCAACGCAGCCAGAAGAACACAGACAGCTGGTAAAACCACTGAAACAGGTTGAATGAGAGGGAGGAAGAAGATGAGGAAGATATAAATTAGAGGCGTGTAGCGAAACAGGGCGATGGATAAACGAATGAAGACCCATGCGCCAAAAGAAGTACCGATCATGATGCTGTTGCCGGTTCACGCCGGACTTGCTGTTTATGTCTCTTCAATTCTATTGTGATGATTGTTATTGCAAAGGTGAAAAGAAGAGAAAAATGAAAAGAACGGTGACGTGTTTGTTGAACGTATGGTAAGGTACCCTTAATTCTTCTGTTGGGGCGGAATAGAAAGAGCTGGTAGGATGATGATCAGATGGAGCGTTACAAGGGTCAGAAACAGGCACACTGGCAAAGGATTGTGGATTGTGGCTGGTACAAGCTGAAGAAGAGTCAAAAGTGGAGACGGTGCTTTTATGGGGCCGCCCGTTGATGAATTGACGGGCCGTCGACTCCACCCTCTACGACTACTTCATGTCAATGTCTGATCCAATGGTAATTACCTTATAGTACATGGAAATCTAACATGCAAGTTCCAATGGATGGCCTGGTGATTGGAGATATAATGGTGTAGTAGCCAGGTGTCCTTTTCCTTGGGCAATTCTAAAACGACGAGGCACGTCACCCTCTAGCACAGTAGGTAACACCTCAAGGCGTCAGATCTATGGCGAAGCTTCGGACAAAATAGGAGGAATACTTCATTGTATCTCCTAGCAACTACATTCAGTCTCCGTTACACAGGTATAGATGTTATTTGGCCGTTGGTGGTCGGTGTTACGAGAGTACCTGCTCATCCCGGGTTTATAGGTGAGCACTGAAGTATCGCAATAGCTCCAGGCACAAACTCGGCCAGCTGAGTGTCTTACATGATCACTCACACGGCCGCCCAAGAAGTTGTATGACCTTGATCGTATAACGATAACTTTCTTTTAAATCCGACTATAGGTCTCCCTGGAGGTAGGATTTCTTGTATTGCCGTCGCCCATGCAGTGTACCCGCCATGCACCATGCACGCTCGGTGGATAAAACAAGTGGAGTCAATCTACCTCGAATTGGCCCAATCACGTCTTCGCATAAAGACAAGGGGGCTGATTCTGGCACCTCCTCTACCCAAGGCCATGACCATATTTGACCATGCAAGTCTTCGGTATCACGTTTATTAGAGGCTGAGTTTACACCTAACTACGCAACGCTGGGCTTTTTGTGTTCAAAAACGGCCCCCTGTACGCTGCATGGGCTACGAAGCGGAGTGGGAGGTATCTCTACCTCGAAGCGTATACCGACACAGCCTCTGAACAAGTAAGCCGTACAAGCCGTTGTTGGTAGCACATTTCCTCCCAGCACGACTGGTGGGCATGCATATCTA
Source organism: Fusarium sp. NRRL 53497 (assembly GCA_013184445.1). Taxonomy (NCBI): domain Eukaryota; kingdom Fungi; phylum Ascomycota; class Sordariomycetes; order Hypocreales; family Nectriaceae; genus Fusarium; species Fusarium sp. NRRL 53497. The sequence continues at coordinate 63,391 of JABCJZ010000268.1, read as the reverse complement.
TGCAACCTATCATCATAACCTGAAAGACGCACAACCACTTCCTCATCCTGGACATGCGTTCGATTGCAGAACCCTCATCGACAACCCAAATGCAAATGCAGCTTCCCTGCTTACAAGGGGGGATTTGGGATCGGGGGATTAGCATGCTCGGTGTACAAGTGGAACCCGCCCTCGGTCTGTATTACAGTAAATAGACACAACTGCATGTAGAACTCAGAGTTGATAAGTCAATGGCCTTCATGGCTGAGCTATCAAGGGGAAAGAGACAACATCACTGCCATTACCGATTACTCAAACGCCATCGGCCGTTTTGCATAGGTAGTATAAGGCGCAAATGTCCGAGTTACACAAGATATAACTGTCATCCCATTGAGCACTGAATCACAAACTTGCCGGTTCCCCAGTGTGAAGTTGTCCTACTGATGGTCTTACACCAAAGAGGGAATCGAGTCAGGCATGCGCAACAATCACCTACCATGAAGGTAAGAATATGCACACTCACGATAAATGTTTAGTTGAATGGGATAGAACATCAAGAGGCAGGTGATGGTTCATTTAATGAAGCGTGGAGGATTGGATGGGGTAAGGGGAGGTTGTGTGAGGTTGAGGACGCTGTCCTCTGATTGGTCGGTGCGGGGGACTGTCGTTCCTTGGGCCTCCCATATATAGTCCTCCTCCCCCCTCGGCCATTTTCTCTCATTCTCCCCCCTTCGTATCATTTCTTTCTTTCCATCAAGAACTCCCCCAAATCCCATCCAAATCTCCTTTCCATTCCACCTGTATCACTTGATACCATCCAAGAGCCTTTTGAGCCCATTTTGGACTATCTCACATACCTCTCTCTCCTACCTTGCTGTCGCCGTCGCTTGACTCCCATATATTGCATCCCAGCCCTACACATAGAACCCTTTTCTTTCCTCTCCTCAAGTGATAAGATGACTTCTTATCCTCCCTTCTACCTGCCTCCTTACTCATCCCCTGGTCCTGAGTTTACTCGGCCTCGTAGCCATGTCAGGACATCATCCCACTACCAGATCAGCGAGAGACAACGCCCATCATTGAGGCATAGAAACCAAGAAGAGCCCATTGATAGGAGCGGCAGCGCCAGATATCACCACTTGGCAGACATCCCTCGTGGTGTTGAGCGGATCAGAGATGCCAACGCTCGACTGCGTAGCCAGGTACCACGATCACCTGGCTCATATCAGCTGTCAGAGTTGGATCTGTGCTCATACAGAGCCCAGCCATCTCCTTCTGGTGCAGAGTCAGAATATGATCTCTACCAGATGTTGCCTCGCAAGCGATATCGGGTCTCATCTGGGAACAACGTTGATCCCTCGCGTGGTCACACACAACCATCATACCTCCCGTCTGATGGAGGACTTGCTCACGCAGGGTCCTGGTGCCACTCGGTACCCAAGGACTATGGCGACATGAAATTGGAGTGGTATGACACTGAGCAAGAAGTTCTGTCAGAGGATCGGTGTCCGGAGACCCCCAGAGATACTCGGCTTTCCACGCCAGACCTTTCACCATTGTCCACAGACTTTGAGTTTTGTGCATGTCATCGCCCAGGCGAACATGAACAGGACAGGATAAACGAAGACTTTTACTTCGCAACAAGATCCAAGATGGATATGCAGAGTATGTTGATGCTCAAGTGGCTGAGAGGCCTCCTTACATCGCTGGTTGCTGATGATTGCAGTGATAAATGCGCTGGCGCACATTGCCCAGGACCGAAAAACATCCGGAAATGAGGTTGAGCGAGTCTCACGATAAGAAAAGGTCGTGAGATGATGACTCGAAAGGGGGATTGACAATATTGGCGTTTTAATTGGCGTTTTTGGGCACCAAGATTGGTGAATTGAGGCACGTTTGAAGAGCGGTTAAAGTCTAAAATTAATTGGTTAGCTATACCAAAGTAAGTTTGTTTACTGTGTTTGTAAATATGATCACAATGTCATGTTGCATCTTGTCCTCCCCGTCACTCTTGAAGGTGTACGTTGAGTGATGTGAGTCTGTGGAAATGACTAAGATCACTCATGTCCATTTATCCAACGTAGATCAATATGAGAAATGAGTAAATTCGATGGCTTATACAATAGCAAATGAGTAGAGTGCGCTGGGAATCTCTTATTGATGCTTTTGGATCGACATGTTGCTGTTGAAGAGACGAACTCGATTGGGAAGCGATAGAAGACGGGGGAAATCTGTGGGGATGGGAGAGCGACAGTGAGATTCAGGCAGAAGCCCGAGTTTTGCCTGAGGCAGACATTCGGGCATCCGATTCCTGCCAACACCTCAAACGAGATGAGGTCGATTAGGTAGTAGACAGCTGATGAAGCTCATTTTGGCAACTAAAACTGCCAAAAGCTAGGAACGACAATGATTCACTGCCAAATGAAGCAGTTAGGCCATCTACCTTGCAGCAAATCTTGTGCTCAGTGGCAAAAAGTCATATGATACAAATTAGAGCGCCGTACGGAGTACATTGCCGTGAAACCTCATACTGCAGTGATTGTTTGAAACACAGGCACAGCATATCTGTTGGTGTTGGTGTGATGGTTTCGTAAAAACGATGCCATGCGATGGCGGAGCTGCTTTTAGACTGGCGTGTCTGACCCAATGATGGACTCTCAAAAGAGTGGCATTAAGAGGTGAAAAAAACCCTCACGTCATACCGTACTTATAAGGCCATTATCAACGCCACTATCGAGGAGGTGAATAAAACTAGACTGTCGAGTTTGTTATTTGGCTTCTTCTTCATTTCTTTTCGGTTCTGATTGTCTACGGCGACACCATCTTCAACGACGCTTTTGGTTACGTCATTGAAAGTTGTCGTCACTTTTGTATAGAGCAAGTGTTCTTGGCAAAAACAAGCGGGTTAGACAAAACAAAATACAGGATAGACAAAATGGCGGAGAATTACGTCCTTCGTATCACAGCCGGGTCTGATTACGACGTATCCCAACAGGTTGAGGTTCCAGTCAACACCGCCAAGCCCATCATCATCAAGAGCCATCGTGCTGACATTGAACTCAACGTCCGCGTCAGCGATTACAAAGGCCTTCCTCGCAGCTCACCGACCACTTCTCCTTACTTCTCGACTGAGCCCCATGCCTACAACAGGGACCAGTATAGCATCTCATTCCGCTTCACGCCGAAGAAACCCTCCAATGATGACAGCGCTGGTATCAAGGCTACGGACCTACAGTTTGGCAATGACTTTGATCATCCTATTCGAGATCGTTTACCACCGGGCTTCAACACGGCTATGAGCATTGTTCGATGGTGGATTGATCCTGGTCTGGATGGTGATGCGTACGCTGATAAACCATTCTTGTATGGTCCGGCATTGAGTTCCTTCAACACCATTCACGTGGGTAAAGGTGAGTTTGATGAAGAGAAGGGCGGTCTTTGGTTCGAGGAAGGTGGAGATGAAGATGGCCTCGAGGCTCGTCAAGAAGTCGGCGCTCCTCTTACCAGCAAGGCGCGGATGAAGTGGGCTCTGAGAGCGGATAGTAAAGAGAAGTGGGTGTTTGAGTACGACCAGACATACGGCTTCGACTTCTTCAATCCGTATCTTAACTTTTCCGACCTTGCTTTGAACCTACCCGGTTTCCAGCTACCCATTCTGAGTTACTGGGACGGTCAAGGTCTCAGGTAAGCAAAACCCCCCATTCCATAGCATCGGAACCCTTTTGTCGCACACAGTGTGTGTTTGCACCACGATTCATCTCGTTACAGGCCCGGCCCGAAACGCTCACATCAACTCAGATATGTCCTGCGCAACAAGGAAACGGGGGAGCCGTACCTCGTTATTCTGTTTTCTCTGTACCACAAGGAGTACGTGAATGAGGATGGGTCGTTGAAGGAAGGGGCGCAGGATTCGTTCAAGCAGCCTGAGCAGGTGACGGTTGATGAGGAGGATTTTGATGGGGATGGGGCGCTTAAAGAGGCGACTGAGCAGTTGGGACCTAAGATTGATGAGAAGGGGAATGGGCAGACGAGTGCGGATGATGTTGACTGAGAAGGATGGGAGTAATATTTGGTTAGGGCATAATTAATAGAATTTTGTCGTGTTTTGAACCGGGAACTAAAGTAAAGGAAATATGATGCCCAAGGTTCACAAATGTCCATTGGTGTCATTCGGGATGGATTGAGATCGGAGCCTCATCTGTCTCCGGACCTGTTCGAGGGACTGCCCGCAACTAAGATGAACTCTATCTCCAATGCTACTCCCCGAATAACAAATCAAAAACAACCTTTCAGCTTCGGATCTATTCTTTATTCGCTGCCAGCTCTTGGTGGCTCTGGCTTCGCCATTGACTTGAATCATAAAAGTGCTCTAAAGGGTAAGCTAATGAGTAAGGCGAGGCGGGGAGATGATCACCTGACTGCTCACGTGCCAATACTGAATATCGCAGTTCTCTCCTGCAGCATTCACAGCTAGCAATCACAGATAAAGCATCGAGATAGATCCTCGGTACCACCTACGCAGGAACGGCAGCGCAGAATCATTTTCCCGTCCAGTAAAAAGGTACTGTACACGTGTGCATCATCATAGATGGCGGGGGTGGAAATCTCGGATCTGCAAACGAGATGGCCGGGGATAGTCGGGTATATCACACCTTACGAAGATGGCTTGCTATTCCCCTCACCTCAAAGAGTCTCGACTCTGCTTCCTCGGCTCGTTGACCCAATCGTGATCTCATCTCGGCTCTTCTCATCCGAGCGTGGCTTTCCTATTCAAGTGGCTGCCGAAGGGCATCTCGAAATGGCATTAAGGTGCACCACTGGGATCAAGGGCCCTCCCCTCCCCTGGCTTGTGCTAGTTGTTTAGCGTTCAAGCTTAGTTCACGTCCATGTTATTCCCGATGCCTTGGTGCCGGGTTCACTACGGACTTGTCACCGGATACAAGGTGTTTTTGTCCCTGGAGGGCGGATGGAGGGAATACGACTTTACTCTCTCAACAATCCTTTTCTAGACCTGTCAGGGGGAACCGTTACAATGGGAGATCTGTAATCTCCCCAAAAACACACAGCTTTACCACTTGGGAAACTATGGCTTATCAACCTCAGTTATAAGTCCCCTCTCCAACGCTGACCTCACTGCCCTATCCATAAGTTCCATGCCGCGCCGCAGATGTGATTTCTCCCTCTCGATACACCTTCGGAGAGAATGTATTCTCCGTTAGCGTTTTCCCAGTGTCCTAGTCACACACAACGTGGGCCAACTGGGCGGATACAGCGCCAAGCCTGCCTTTATTCCCGTCGAGATCCCGCCTTTTGGCCCTCATCTCCTGCAACCCCAGCGGCCAGTCTGGGGTTTGTGCCCCCGGATACAAGACGGCCGCAGTTTCTTTTATAATCCGCCCTTTTTCTTCTTCTCTGTGTTCCCAACACTTTGTACTTGTTTCTGTCACCGCTGAGTTCCTTTGGGTCTTACGCAAAGGCATTCTGGGCGTTGAAACATCACTGCGAAAACAACTTCCCACGATAACTATCGCTGTCTAATTATTGAGAACATCACAATGACCGTGTCTGATATAGTTCAGACTGCGGCTGCTTCCGCTCAGGATCTCGAGATCGGACCGAGCACACTCCCGCCTTCAACAACGCAACCCAAACTTGGTAGTCAAGATCCTATTTCCTATCTATATCTGACACTCGACACTCCCCTACCAACACCGCACTCATCAGATCCATCTATAACTCAGAATCTCCCGCCATGCCCAGATCTTCGACCGTACGCTTCACCCTTCACATTACCGCAAGCTCGGAAAAACATCTTCCTCGGGCTCTCGTGCATTGCTACAATGCTGACGGCATACACTGCTGGCACTTACTCACCGCCCTCGAGAGCAATGGCTAAAGATATCGGAGCGAGTCATACAGCTACACTCGTTGGCATTACAACGTTCTGCGCGGGCTTCGCTATTGCTCCTATGGCCCTTGCTCCGATTTCTGAGATCTGGGGTCGACGGCCTGTTTTTGTTCTCGCGGGGTTTGTATTTGTCATCTCTCAAGCTGTCTGCTCTGTAATGCCCAACTTGGCTGGCATGTTGATCGCTCGCTTCTTTGTCGGTGTTGGTGGCTCTGTGTTTAGTTCAGTCGTGGGCGGAGTTATCGCTGATCTGTGGGAGAAGGAGGAGAGAAATACCCCCATGGCTCTATTCAGTGGTTTCGTGCTGTTTGGAACCGGTCTTGGACCTTTGGTATCTGCTGCTTTCGTCAACGATCTCGAAGATGACACGATGGCTTGGAAATGGTCATTCTGGCACCAAGTTATTCTGGATGGGCTGTTGTTGGTCGCCATCTTGATCCTCTTCAAAGAAACGAGAGGGTCGGTTTTGTTATCGCGAAAAGCCAAGAAATTGAACAAGTGGTATGAAGAGTTGGAGAATGCAGGTGTTTACGGACTCTGGGTTACTGATCCTCAAGAGGACACGAGTGTCAGATCATCATCATCGAGCGTCAAGACCATGCCGGGACATGAGACTATGCTCGAGTACAACAGACCTACCCAACTACGAAGGATTCGATGGCTTGTTGAAGCAGATGAGCAGCGACCTCCTCTGCGTCAAATGATGGCTACCTCGATCATGCGACCCTTCTACCTCCTCTTCACAGAGCCAGTCGTCTTTTCCTTTTCTCTCTGGGCTGCGTTCTCGTGGGCTGTTCTGTACTTGTCCTTTGCTATAGTGCCATATCTATACTCGGACAACTACAACATGTCGATGCGTATCTACGTTGCGATGATGGCGTCAGCTATTATCGCAACCGTGGTAGGAATTCTCCAAGAGAATCTGATGAAACATCCTCTCTGGGCGGGCCATCTGAACGAGAAAGAAGTTCCTCGTTTCTGGCGGTTCATGAGGAAGCATTTCCCCGTTGATTCACCCGAGGCACGACTCTACTTTGCCTGTCTCACGTCCCTTCTACTCCCCGCAGGTTTATTCGTTGCGTTCCTGAGTCCGATAAGCACAAGTCACTACACCCAAGCCATCGGTATTGGTTTCGCGAATTGGGGAATCTATTCCGTCTACCTCGCTACGTTCAACTACCTCGCTGATACATACCACATGTATGCCTCGTCGGCACTCGCTGCACAGAGTTTTTGTCGTAATGTGCTAGGTGGAATATTCCCAGTATTGACTGGATTCATGTTTGACAATCTTGGTTTGAGAAATGCTGGTTGTGTGTTGGGTGGCATTGCTTCCGTTCTCACGCTTATTCCTTGGGTTTTGGTCATTTTTGGAAGCAAGATTAGAGCGAGAAGCAAATTTGCGATCGTAAGTTTACACCTCCCATTTCAATATCTGGTGTTTAGGTTTGAGAGTTTGTCGCTAACTTTTCACAGTCTTTACAAAAGCCGTGAGGACACCTGGCCTTTTAGAAGGAGGAGTCTATTTAGAGTTCTAGTTACTTAGATTGCACACAATTTGTGCCGCCATGACTTGATGAATCTATACGGTCTATCACAGCCGTGGCCTAATGCACAGTACATATCATCTTCTCCCTCCAAGTCTCTGGTGATGACCACCGCTAGTTCAGTACGTCGTAGCAGCATCTCTGCTCAAGACTCTCTTCTTCTTCTTGAGCTTCCCCTTTCCGTAATTGCTCTTGAACCACGCAAGTCTCTTCTTCTCCGACGTATCGCTTCCCCTCGTAGTCTCCTTTCGCAGATCCTCACATGTACGTTCCGATAAACTCGTGACACTTCTCGCAACAGCGTGTCTCAGCTTTTGTAAGTCACCCACGACTTCGGGAAGAATATACTCTCCGTTTGTGTCGACTAGAGGTGGCGGGAGTTGTACGCAGCCCTCCCATATGCGCAAAGCGCTGCGTATGTCGTTGGCGACGGAGTCTTCGTGGTCATCTAGGGAGAGGTGCCCATCGCCCATGTCAATGTAGGATTTCTGGCCGGGTAGTTTAGGCCATATCGTTGATGGCGCAACACGAAATGCGTAGGTCTTCTTCTCGGGCTGGCTGGGGAACAGCGATCCCATGAACCGCAGCGTGTAATCCTCGCAGAAACCGGACATGCGGAGGGAGCTGACGCGTCCCCTGAGAAGGACGAGTTTATTGCAGAAAACGAGATACGAGTCAGGACAATACTCTTCAACGACTGTGGCTGATGGTAGAGTCGGACTGCGGATTCCGGGTATGGTTGGACTTCGTAGAGCCTCAGCGTCTGACTCGGCGTCGTATCTTCGGGGGATTTGCCCTGTTGGACTGTATGGCTCTGGTGTTTTGGCGCTTCGTGAAGCTGGTCGACTGTTGGCAGCGCTGGATCGCCCGGTGACGGTTCTCGGGGGTCTCTTTCCGTGGAAACGTCGGCACAGGAGGACCAAGCTTTCCATGGGACAGAATTCCTTGCGCTTGAGCTGTGCGTTGACAAAGTCTTGAAGCAAGGTCTCGATTTTCTCGATGTTGGGTGACAAGCCTACGGCCCCTGGGTCAGAGCCGCAGCCGAGGTGTGTCATATCCAGCTCGATGGCAATGTCCTTTGCATACATTCCGTAGGTGTTGAGCCATGTTGTAGCAAGTGGACTTATTCTTGGTCCAGTAAATGGCGACAAGACAGCGTGGAGCCTGATTTGTTGGAGGAATGCGACGAGGACATCGGCGCGAAAGGCGAACGAGACTTGAAGGTAGGAATAAAGCTGATACAGAGTTTCATACGGTGATTCAAAGTCTTGTTTGCGCCAAACATCGCGGCTCAAGGCGTGTTTGTTCAGGCGCAGCGGTTTGTCTCTGGGAGGTAGTAGATACTGGCAGATTCGGAGCCGCACAGAATCCGGGAGACGAAAGTAACCAGTACAAGGCTTCTTTCGAGCATGATTCTCGTAAAAAGAAGCGAGCACCTGATCAAAAGTCCCCTTTGGGAATGCGCCGTGGTACACAGCATCAAGAACCCGGTCCCACGGCGGAAGTCCTTGCCGATGCGCACTCTGGGTCGCACTAAGCGCGGGAAATACAGGCGATATCGGAGTAGCAGGCTGTGAGCGGATCCTCCAGGAAGAAGGGTTTGAAACACTTCTTGTGCGTGCCTTTGCGCTGGCTTGAAAGGGCATTCTGAAGTCAGCCTTGATGGTGATGACGATGGTGGGCGGAGTGGGAGTAGAGGTTTAAGGACTGGAGACGCACTCACTCATCCTCAGAGACTCGAGACGCTCGGATATGTCATTTTTTGTCTTGAGAGAGGCGACGCGACGGAGGAGGGAGGATGTTGATGCGGAGGGTGACGGTGATAGGGGAGGTGATGTCGATACTGGAGTCGCCATGATTGGGATGTGGCTGTTACTGGCACTGGCACTGGCACTGGCGGTCTATGGGTCGGCTTGACCCATATCTTGTATAACGGATCTTGGGTAGATAGATAATTCAGAATATGTTTACGATGTAAAGTCCAAGTTGTGAGGGATTATTAAACAAGTTACTGTCTGTCTATGTAGGTACCTTACTAAAGTTCTGCGTGAAGATAGACTTTGGACCGTCTTAGACACTTACAAATAACACATTCTAGTATCCGCACGCAGTTCAGTCATCCCCCTCATGTCGTACGATTCATGTACTTATTCGCATCGGAAAGTTACAGCCTCGTCACCTTCTCTTCGCCTCAGCCCTCTGCTGTCTAATCGCCGTGCTACTAATCTTGCTCGCAAAGTCATCTGTCTTGCTTACTTCTCCATCGCCAACTTCATCAGCGTCCAGAACATCAATCTCAAACACCTCAAGCGGCTTCCATCCTTTATCCACCCTGCGATCGTTGATCGCCTTGCCGCCACTGCGCGTCTCGGCAGAGACCACAATGGCATCGGCATCTTCCTCGTGGATGGGTGGACCAAAGGGATCGCGAAGAACGATGCATCGCACTTTGACTTTTCCATCGCGAAGAGTGGCGATGGTTTCGTCGGGGGTCCTTTGTGTTGGCGGTGATGTAGCTGTTGTGTCGTACTCCAAGAGCGTCGATAGGAATGAGAGAACATTCTGAGAGCGTTGATCCCATGGCTGAAGCTCCTCTGCGTATTTCTTCTTGACGAGAAGTTCATCGCTGGATATACCCACAACCAGCGTGCAGGTCTTGTCAGAGTCCTTGGGTGGGACATTGAGAAGAAGAATGCTCGCATGGAGGAGCAATTTGTGACCCGGGTGAAGATGATCAAACGTGCCTCCCAGACACACAGTGTTGAAACCCTTTTGTTGTTCTTTGGGTGACAAGCTTGGTTCTACCGTCAAGCTGATTCCGCCTTCAATGGCCACAAGCTGACTCTGCGTAAAAGTCTGCTTCTTCTCGGCAAGTTTAAGAAAAGTCGATAGCAACTCATATCCCTCCTCACAACTCGGATGATACACCGTCTCCCACGGTCGAACCTTTGTCGCAAACGCAGCCAAATCTAACACAGCTGTACAATTCGCCTCAAACCCGCCATCGAAATCCGGCTCATAGCGTCGTCCCTTCTCATGGTCAATGAGGATGATTCGTACATCTACACTTCCCTTTCCCGCGCCGACGTCAACAGGGATGTCCTCTTTGGCGCAGACGACGGATGTGAGGGTGTAAAGACCTGCAAGGAGGGACTGCGCGGTTGACCATGTGATCTTCTTTGAGTTAGGTGATGGGCCCGTGAGAAGAGGAAGGGCGAGGCCGATTATAATGGTTTGGGGAGTGGGAGATTGTTTAAGTTTGAGAAGAACGGATGTTAAAGGTGAGCGATAGGCAGCGGATAGGGTAGATGGAGATGGAGGACGGGGAGGAGAGGGTAGGAGAAGAAGTGATGGAGCCATAGTGAAGGCCACTATAGTAATTGTGTTTAATAACTATTTGATTGTTTTAGCAGTAAGTGAGTGAGTCACGAATGTCCTATGAGTGACGATAATGAATGTCGTGATGTTGATGTTGGTGGTTTGATGGTGCATGGCCGAGGTACCCCGCTAACGTCATTACGTGTACTTGCATGCAGAGACGCGCCATTGTATACATCCATATACAGTACCTAACCTTACCTCAGGGACTTGCTTTGGATTTTTTTTAAGAGAAAGAAAAAAAGCTGCACGGCAGTCAGTCAAAGAGCTGCCCCCGGTGCTACCATGTTGGGCCGTTTAATCCTAATAATGAAGATCAGCCATATTGACTTATCCTCGTCGTCCCGTCGGGGATTGAAGATTGAGGTGAAGTTACTAACATTTCCCTGACCAACCTAACGGCAGATGTGCCGCTGGAAAGTGGCTGCAGGCGCTTCCAGGGGGCTTCCAGGGGGGTCACCTTCCAATTAGGGCGGATTTCGGTGAATCAGCCAATGAAGGCTCATCCTCATGTGTCAAGTGACGTAACATTTAATAGCTTGTAGCGAGCGGCATGAGTCGGCGATTGCAATTCAGTCGGCGACCGAATTAAATATTGAACCTCTTGAAATTGAGTGTCACGATGCTTGTGCTTGTCTCGGCATCTCACGTATTAATTACCTACCTTAAACTTGACTCGTTACTTTTTACCGACTTCCGCTGTGTTTGTTCACGTGTCCATTTTCATGTCCGTGTTGGCTTGCTCACCGCTGGGCTTATCATGAATGATGGACGTCCTTGCCCGGCTTATATAAAAGTGCCCGAGATTCTTCATCTCACGGTCTAAGATGGATTGACCCCCCGAGATATTCCCCGACGTCATAGTATTTATTCGAGATCCATCCAGTCCACAGCGACGCTTACGTCGATTATCTCCTGTACATTTGTGACAAACGCACATTGCCGAGAGGCGACTTGTTGGCGATGCCTCGTTGCTCATCATCGCAGTAGCACTACTACCTATAACCATAGCCATGTTCACACGATCAACACGGCGCTTGGCCTGCCAGCTACGATCTTTACCAACTCCTGTCTCACAAGCTTCCGCGAGGGCACAATCTCGATGTTTTGTCGCAACGCGACTTGCAAGATCTACGTCTACGTCTACGAAACCTCGTGCCTCAACCAAGTCTGCGACAGACCCGAGCACATCCTTCGCGGTTCTTCTCGCTGGAGTAGCTTCCTTCTACCTTGCCTACAGCTTTGCGCAGCAATCTCCTACGCGATGCGATGCTCCTGCGGACGCTTCCTGCGATCCAAGAGACCCTTCTCTTCCTCGATATCGCATCAACGAAGTTCGCAAGCATGATGCTCATTCTGATAACCCTTGGGTCATCCACCGTGATAAAGTCTACGACATCACCGAGTGGATAGGCGCCCATCCTGGCGGCGATGTCATCCTTCGCGCTGCAGGAGGCTCTATTGACCCGTACTGGGATATCTTTGCCATACACAAAAGCGACTATGTGTATGATATTCTAAATCAGTACCTGATTGGCTACGTTGACCCGGCCGATTTGGTCAATGGACGTCCAGCGCAGGAGGCGATTGAGGACCCGTTCTCTGATGATCCAGTTCGACATCCTGACTTGGTCACCATGACGGACAAGCCCAGAAACGCCGAGACACCTGCGCATGCCATGACGAATGAGTTTCTTACACCGAATGACCTTTTCTACGTGCGCAATCACATGTGGGTGCCGACAATCGACGAGAACTCAAATGATCACAATCTCACGATAGAACTCCCTGATGGAACAACAAAGGAGTACACCATGGCCGACCTCAAATCTCGCTTCAAACCTCACAAAGTCACAGCCGCCCTTCAATGTTCTGGTAATCGCCGTCGTCACATGAATGAGGAATCGGGCCGCAAGACAAATGGCCTTCCATGGACTGCTGGAGCTATCTCCAACGCCTGCTGGGAAGGCGTCTTACTCTCCGATGTCTTGGCCGATGCAGGCTTTGACTTGCACTCAGGTCTCACAGGAGAATCTGAGGCCAAGCACGTTCAGTTCTCCGGCTCGGAAGCTTACGGCGCATCCATCCCTATCAGAAAGGCCATTGATCCCCAAGGCGACGTGATACTCGCTTACAGAATGAACGGCCAGACTCTCCCACGTGACCACGGTTTCCCTCTGCGAGCTATCGTTCCAGGACATGTCGCTGCACGATCTGTCAAGTGGTTGAACCACGTCACCCTCAGTGACGAGGAGAGCACATCTCAGTGGCAGCGACGCGATTACAAGTGCTTTGGGCCGAATCAGAAACAAGTCGACTGGGATACAGCACCCGCCATTCAAGAATTACCTGTCCAAAGCGCCATAACAACCTGCAAACTTGGCGACTGGACAAACAACGCTGGCAATTCTAAAATTTACACAAAACCAGCTTCATTAACTGGCTATGCATACTCCGGCGGAGGCCGCGCTATCGTCCGTGTAGACATATCCTTCGACAACGGCAAAACCTGGTCCCAAGCCTCCATCCTTCCGGACTGCTCAACCAAAGAGGGCGAACAATCTCCCTGCTTCGGCCACGCAGCCTGGGCATGGCGAAGATGGAAATTCCAAGGCAATGTGCCGTCTGATGCATTCGAGACAACAGAATCCGGAAAGCGATGTGCGACGTTTGTCGTGAAAGCTACAGATGAGTCGTACAACACACAGCCGGAGAGTCATGCAGCGACATGGAATATCCGCGGTAATCTTGCGACGGCGTGGCATCGGTTGAGAGTATGTGATGACAGTCCCATCGAGAATGGCAAAAGTTAGAACTTGTTAAATAGGATTAAGGAATGAATGGGTTTTGTAGTTTGGGTTCGAGTTTGAGCAGGCGAATGGGGTTATCAAAACTGGGTTCGCGAGCATGGTATGCGTTTCATCCAGCCAGCCGCATCATGGTTATTACTAGAACGATTGACTTGAACAAGGATGTTAAAGCATTCACTTATCGTTGAAAACAATTAATATCACAAGCGGCAGACCGCCGACTTCTATTCTCTGTTGAAGGAATACATCCTCACCAAGACATATTGTACACCAGCCTCCGCCCAAATACCGCTCTATTCGCTTGATGTGCCCATCTAAGTGTACAATCCAACTATCTCCACAGCATCGGTATCATCCTTGAGCCGTCCCTCACGAAATTGACCCTTACTCGTCATCATCGTCATCGTCCTCGGCATCAGTGAAGTACTCAAACTCCTTTGGTGTCTTGGCCTCCTCATCATCTTCCGAGTCCTCGTCCACAGCGGTCAGAACAGCCGCTGCTGCTGCGGCACCGGCGCCACCAGGGGTTTGGGGCTCGGCATCGAGAAGGCCGAATGGTGATCGGCCCTGGTTGCGGAGCAGCTGTCCAATCATGGCGCTGTTGGCTCCTCGCTGAGAATCACCGCCGAGACGAGATTCGGCGAGGCTATCAAGCACTGCACGTTGAGCAGCAGCTCGCCCGCCTCGGGCAGATTGCTGGCCCGCCACAGGAGCGCGTTCGGTTGTAACCTTCTTCAGCTTCTCCTCCAGAAGACTCTTCTCCTCGTCAGGCTCACTGTCGTGAAGAAGCAGAGGACCACCAGTGGGCTGTGAAGAGTTAGTAATGCAAACGATATAACAAAGATTAATGTGCTTACCTTCTTGACGGGCTTGTATCGGCCAGCGGGGAAGCTGATATACTTAAGCTGACCGGGGAGAACTCGAGTCATGTTCTCGATTTCGTAGCCAACCTTCTCCTTTTCGGGCTTTTTCTTGGCATCAGTGGAAGAGGCAGTTTCCTTTTCTTGCTCTTCCTTCTTATCCTTAGTCTCTTCAGCCTTCTTATCCTCATCGACATCCATCTTGTCACCACCACTCTTAGCGGGGGCGGCGGTGTCGAGATCCATGCTCTCTCTTCGCTGGGCACGCTCCTTCTTTTGAGCTCGTCGCTTCGCCTGTGCAGTTGTCGACAGAATGGCAGTAGCAATCAGAGCGGGGCCCTCCTCGGTCTTGACTTCTTGTTCAGGAGGATAGTCAAAGAGGCTTGGTCGTGTAGCACAGTGGAACTTGAAGTTGGGCATCTCAAGGTCATGGTCCAGTCCGATGATGGAGGTAGGGGAGAAACTGAGGGACAAAAAGTGGGTAAAGGGGAACCAGTACCAGTACTGAGTGAAGACAGCCATACCGACGATGCCAGCCATGTTGAGGTTGCCGGTTTGGGTCTGGAGGCCAATGGTACAGTTGCGACCACCGGCATCGATGATACCAAGGGCCAAAGCAGCACCGAACTTGGTCATGGCATCCTCATGGCGGTCGCCGACCACCTTCTTGAGAGTCTTGCGAATCGATGTGACCTTGGGGTTCATGACCTCATTCTGTTGAACAAGGATCATGGCGAGAGAGATGAGAGCACCCTGTCGCACAAAGTCCGTAGGATCCTTCATCATAGGCTCAAGCAGGTCAATGGCCTCATCAAGGCCAGTGCCCGCGCATGAAATACCAAGAGCCATGGCAGAACCATAACGCACGTGAGGGTTGTATGACTCGGAGAGAAGCTCTACCATGCGAGGCACGCTGCCGGGCTTGCGGAAGAGAATGAAGCCCAGACTCATGACGGCGATACGGCGCACGTCATCGTTTACATCGCTGACAGCAATGTGAAGAAGCTTTCGAATAGCCTTGTTGCTGCCGGTACCACAGTAGGCGAGAGCAACGGTCATGATACCACCGTATCGCAATGTGGGATCAGGATCGTTGAGGAGCCCTTCAATCAGAACATCGGCACCTTCTTGGCGACCGAACATGATAAGTGCCATGCCGATAGCAAGGCCGCGAACGATCTTCTCGTGAGTAGTTTCGTGCGCATATGTAATCATATCCTCCAGGGCCTTGACATTTCCGGTGCCAAGCATGATAAGACCCATAGCCAGGCCAACAGCCTCACCATTGAGGGCTGAATCTTGGAAGAGAATCTCTCGGAGCTTCTCAAAAATTTCCCAATCGCCGGTGGCCATACCTGCAATACCGAGGCCGAGAGCACCACCGTGCTGAACAACCTCTTCCTCAGCCTGGCCAAACTGCTCCTTGAGGTAACCCAGGGCATCGGCTCCGTGGTTGGCATGAATCAGTCCATAAGCATAGAGAGCACCACCCTGGCTAAAGATAGAGCCACTGCTGAGGCCGCCTTGTCTGGGGAGGTAAGGCTCGAGAAGCTTTCGCGACTGAGAGAGGTTTCCACGGTGAATGACACCAAGCGCGGCAGTAGCAGTGAACTTAGACCAGTTAACAGCCTTGCCTAGCCACTCCAAGTTATCGCGGAAGAACTTGTCATTTGTGGTTCCTTGGTTCATAAAGGCATTGCAAAACGTGACGGCGGTGTGGAAGATCGAGTTACGGCCCTCGAGGCTGTCGCGGACCTTGTTGAGGATGCTCAAATCGGTTCGGTTGTTGCGGTAGAGGAATTCGAGATTAAGGCGGATCGTCTTGCTACCGTCGAGGATAGCTCGAATGTTGGTGTATGCCTTGGACACTTGGTCGGGGAGCTCGTTTTCGGGATCTTCTTGCTTGTTCTCGAGGAGGGACTCGCTCTCGTTAGACTGTTCGCCGTTCTCGTCTGACTCCTTCTTGACAGGCTGGCCAGCCGGTAGCGATGCTAAAACCTTGCCCAAAAATTCCTGTGTACCGTTGTCGTAGAGGTCGAAAGCGATTTGGTAGGCGTTGGCAATGGAAGAGCGATCTCCATTCTCAACAAGACTACGCAGCATGCGAGATGCCTCGTCATCCGAGTTGAGGTAGACAACGCATTTGGCAATGGCAAAGTAATCGGGGTTAGGAATTTCGTTAAGGAGATCAAGAATCAGCCTCAAGATCTCAGTTCGGAAGCCTCTCTCCTGAACAATATCCATGCAGATACCCAAGGTATACTCCATGAGATCCTCGGTGGGCCCAGGGGAGCTTTCGAGAGGGTTGGACTGGGCCTTCTTCTCGTCATCGCTGGCGCGCTTGATGACGCTTCGAAGAACATCCAGGTTCTTCGCCTCAACGGCGATGCCGACTACTTGCCTGTATCGGCCCTGCTCCAAGCAGCTCTCGAAAAGTCTATCGATGACCCTTTGCAGCGAACCAGTGGCCTGGTCAGGGAGCTCAGCAATGGAACCTGAACGGCCCTGCTTGAAAGCAGGCTGGAAAGTCGCCTCAAGCATAGTGTTGTCGATCGAATCGCGAGAAAGAAGAGACTTGGGGGGCAGAGTTGTTTGCGAGAAGGGCGTAGTGGGAGACATGACAGCACCCTCAGCGCCGCTTGCGAAGGTAGTGGCTAACTCGGGGAGATCGGTAGTCTTGGAGGCTTGAGGAGTCGACTTCTTCGCGGCAGTAACAGCGATGTACTGGTCGATGCATTTGGAGATGATGGTCTCCTCGAACTCGCCAGGGGAATCGAGCTTGAAGAGGTCGCCGGCGGCGAGGGCAAAAACCATGCTATCATTGTAGGCCTGGAGATGGTAGTACACCTTGGCGAGAACAAGGGCAGCGAGTTGACGCTCAGGGAAAGATTCATCCTCGTAGAGTGCCTCACTTGGAGACAATGTCAGCATAACACATCATAACATCAGAGGTAAGACGCGAGATGACGTACATCTGGGTCAACACGGCAGCAACTTCGGTCCAGACAGTATCTATGTCGTCGTTGAGAGTCTGCAAAGCAAAGACCTTGAGTTCAGGCTCCTCATCGGTGAGGAAGGCGAGGACGCCGGTCGCCGAGACAATACCAGGCATCTTGAAGGAGTATGAGGGTTCGTGGGGACGG
The DNA here is from genome assembly GCA_013184445.1 of Fusarium sp. NRRL 53497. Taxonomy (NCBI): domain Eukaryota; kingdom Fungi; phylum Ascomycota; class Sordariomycetes; order Hypocreales; family Nectriaceae; genus Fusarium; species Fusarium sp. NRRL 53497. The sequence continues at coordinate 45,766 of JABCJZ010000268.1, read as the reverse complement.
GCCAGAGAGGTCTGCAGCAATGCGAACGGCGATGCGAGAGGTTGTTGGGGTAGAAATGGTCGAGTGGTAGAGAAAGCGTTGTTTCCGTGCAATCCCAAGGGCATCAACAAGGCCCGAAGATGCAATTACGGAGAGTTATGTAGAGACAAAAGAGATGGTAAGAGGATTACAAGAGACAGAGGCGATGAATTGGTTGGTGTTTTGCTCCAAAAGGGTCTCCAGGATGGTCCACGTCAGGCACAGCTCTGCCTTGCAACGGGTGCACGGGCCAGCGAGAGCTCCAGGCAGGTGCGGAATTACATAAGCCCCTGTGAGGGATGTGAACACGTGACTATCACGTATCATCCGAATGGATTTGAGGATCGCACGCGACAGAGAACAGATTGCGTTATCGCAAGATAGCAAACGGTATTCGCCCATCACGACGCTTGTAACATGATGGAATCTAGCCTTTACAGGCGCTTATTTACTGGCCAGTTCTAAAAGAGCCTCAAGCTTATCGCAAAGCACTGCTGAGTTTGTATGATGGCTGTCGCAACTCATAGGCCGTCACCTCGTGGAGCATAGCAGTTGACCAGCCGAGAAACCCCCATGGCTTATCAGAGTTACTCAGGGCCCAGGGGATAATCATATGGAAAGTTAAGAATGAAAGATGAAAGACAAACTTCCGAAAGCCTTGCTAAGGTATTCATCCAATACTAACTAATCATTAATGCCACCTTTATTCAAGTATTAGTCTGCTGTGTCACTTCTTGCTGTCTAGTGCTTCAGCGCCTTGAAAGCTTTTTATAATCATTTATTCTTATTCATAGAAGGTAGCTTTAAAAGAAGAATTACTGTTAAAAATATTTCTATAAGTAAGCAAGTAAGTAATACTTGATCTACTGCTCATATTCCTGTCACTATACCACCCCTTAGTATAATATAGTTTTTCTAGAATACCTAGATCTCTATAGCAATCAATCCACAAAGTAAGTACCTTATGTACTAGCAATTGAAATAGAAAGCGTAGCTGCCAGAAAAACTTACAGAAACCTTCGCTATAAAATACACTGTTAATTGATGCACTTGAAAAAGTTACTAACTGGTATTTCCCTCCCCAGCTACGGAAGCCAGTACCTAAAGGTACCTTATATAACCACCCACTGTCTACAGGTACTCAAGGGCACTGGTTATTTTCTGACCCACCTACACCCATATATCCCTGAAGCTCTAGCGTCAGGCTGTCGCCTATCCATCTTTCTTTGTCGCCAGAAAACGACGACAGGACACCAACACCAAATACTAATCAAATCAACTAAAACCATTCCAAGTGGCCAATATCGTCCAGCGCACACGATCCATCGACATTATAATCCGAACGAACACCCCTCAGCCGCGTCCATACGTTTCTCTACGCGATTTCTATTCGCCAATCGTCAACCATCAATTCGACAGCGTGGCAGCCTCGCCATGGCGGCATAGAAACAATTCGACCAGTCATCCATGTCCACTTGCGCCTTCCTCCTCGCGCGACGACGAACGTCCTCCATCGCCTCATCAGCATCGTAGATCTCCATCACTCGAGGACAACGACCATATACAATCAGTTGCGCTCCTGCCGCGTCTACAATCTGGTTCGAGACAAGTGACCCGCATTGCAATTGCTTTGTGGTCTCCCCTCGCGCCAAAACTTTGAGGCGTCCTACTGTCGCAGAAACTTCATTCTCCATTCATCACATCGCCATTGCAATGGATCTTCGCTCAGTTCTAAATACATCTGACGGCGGCGAGCGCGCTCCGCCCAAACCTGCGCCGAAGCCGCAACCGCCGCTTCATCAACAGCAACCTCCTCCTCGCCCACAGCAGATGCAACGACCATCCCAAAGTCCAGCCCAAGCACCCGCTCCGCCTCCATACTATCGCGACTTCGGTCGCCATCCACCACCTCAACCTTCGCCTGGAAAACCGATGCCGCAAGAATATCCTCCGCATGCTGGCCATCCTCATCACCCTCAATCACGACCACCGTCGCATCCTCAGCCATCTCCCCATCAACCACCGCCCGGTGCGTATCCACCACAATCTCCGTACCAGACACCCGGGCCATATCCAGGACGTCCCGCACCACCTCCAATACAGGCAGCAGGCCCTTTTCATGATCCGCGTTCTCCAGGCGTCCCAACTCCAGGTCAATCCCCTTACCGAACATCAACAACTCCTTCGGCGGCATCGGCTGCCGCAGGATACCCCTTCCCACCTACCCAGTCCCCTGGGGAGATGGCAAGCCCAGTACAGCGACACCAATACTCACCTACTCAGTACGCAACACGGGACAGTTTCTCACAGGGTCCACAAGTCGCGCCAGGTCATGCTCATTATTCTCCAACTCAACAACACCCACCGCAAAGCTCTATCCCACCGACTCAGCAATACTTGAGTCAACGCCCAACGTCTGCTAGTCGTTCTGCTCATTCTACTCCAACTCCAACATCTGCCCAAGCGCAACATCCCTACGGATCTTTTGCTCAAGGGAGTCCTGTCACAACATCACGCCCGCCTCCTGGAGAATACAATCGTCAACCTTCACAGCCAGCTACACCTGTCGGTCCGCCTTTGTCTGCTGGATCGAGACAAGCATCAGTTACAGGTGGGTTCGCACAACCTTCGAGTCCATACCAACAAAGGCTCTCATACGCAGCGGGCGCCCCAATAGCGCAAGCACAGACACAAGCACACGTACAAAGCTCACCACCACCTCCTCCTCCCGCGAAGCGCATACCTAGCAGCTACGGCTCGCCAGCTCCCGACATACACCGACGATCCCAATCACATAGTGAACGAGCCCCTAGCCCCTCCGTCAGTCCCAAATCCCGAGTACCGTCGCTTCAAAGCAACCCCGATCCGCTCGCTGCGCTGGCAGCAGCAGACGCCAGAGCCAAACAACCTCAGCCAGCTTCTATTCCACAACCGATGGCCATCGACACCACGGAGCGCGCAGCAACTCCTGCCAAGCGCAAGCTTGAGGACCGCGACAGTCCCAAGCAAGAACCCCAAAAACGCATGAAGCCTAGCGAGGTCAACGGTGGCCAGGTCAGGCGCGAATCCGTTTCTTCCAATGCCGATGACCAGGCCAAGCGCGAATCTGTTTCTTCCAATGCACCTGCTGCACCGTTGGGGAAGAAACGAAGACGTTATTCGCAGCCGCCTGCTTGGGCACAGGACTCCCGGAAGGGCACCGTGCTCAAAAGCGCAAACTTCGTCCTCCAGAAGAGGGTCCATTCACACCTCAACGGAAAACACGAAAACGCCCGTCCTAGCCGCCATGCCTCGCCTGAGGCCAACAGAGCTGTTAACCCGCCCGCGCAGGCACCCCCCGTTGAGCCTGGGCCCCAAGAGATACTTGGTCCCTGGGAACCGAGTATTACGGGAGTTAAGCCCTTCGAGGATACGTCGAGACAGCTGGCCGACTTTCTTTTCCTTAATGTTCTGAATACTCCAGATATGGGAGAAATCAGTAGTCGCGGTATTGAATTTGAAATTGAGGCGAAACTTGGCACTCTCATCGACAGAGACACCAACCAACGAATTGACCGCGGTATTGCGTCTGAATGCATCTTGTTGGATAGCAGCCGTGTTGCCTTTAAGAGTAGCATGACGGAGGTAAGTCAAGTCGTCCATTCTCAAGCTCTCCCTTGGTCCCGTGCATGATTGCTAATGGTATTTAGGTGGCACACAAGAAGAACAACGACTACCTAAACGAGCTTGTCAAAGTTACACATCCCAGAGGTCCGCTAGGCGGTCAACGCGTTCCGGTCGTCTACAAACACCGAAAAGAGATCGATCGTTTTTTCGAGCTTCCGGCAGAATTACAAGGAAGAATCCCCGGCTGTGTAAGAAGTCGGTTGGGGAGGAGACCGGTCCGCGTACGGGTTACATATGATCAGAAGTCGCAGGAGGTTCTTGGCAAGATCATCAAGGCACGCGTGGCCGACCTCGACATCCATTTCCCTACTTTGCCCATGGATTGCCGTATCAGCATCAATCTCGAAATGAACTGGGATGGTCCAGTGGATGAATTGGAGCAGCTTCCGAATCGAGGAGATAATAATCCTGATCGGAGCAAGGATAGACTCAGCTACACCCACGGGCCTTATCAGGTGGACCTCACGCAGGTCACTCATGCCGGCCACGGAGTAAGTCTTCCTTCTTCTGGTCAAGCTTTGTTAGAAGAGCCGAGCTAACAGTATTATCACAGGGTCGAATGGAAAAGGAGCACGAGCTTGAGATCGAGCTCAATCCAAAGCTACTCATCGATCAAGGGCGGAAAGCTGCAAGCGGTGGAGTCCATCGCTATCAAGAGCTCGTGGAAGGGTTTGTTGATAATATTCGGGTTTTCACCCGCAAAGCACGAGATTTCGAACAGTAATAGACCATGATCAAGGATGATTTTTAGGATACCAAGAATAAATCGAGTCGTATTTTAGGGAAACTTAGGCCTAAGATTTGTGTGGATTCTGACTACCCTGTAACATTTACCTAAGAATAGTACTTATTTTACAATAGTTTTATAAGGTCAAGTCAAAGATTCCATAAACTGGAATAAATATGAAGATTATTTGCTGTAAATACTAGAGAAGTTGTAATTGAGCTCAAGGGTATTTCTTCCCAACTTCCTTGACAACATGCCTCATTCCCCAGCCAGTATATCAAACACCATGGGTCGACAAACGATTCTCGAAGTACTAGCATGGACTTCATTATGGAATGCCAATTAAGTCATTCGTTTACTAAACTTGGTAATATTCATCAGTTTCATTACAAAATCTATCGCTCATGGCCTATATCCCGTATTATATCCTCTTGCCGCCGTAGCCCCATGATCATCCTGGTAAAATGCTTCAAAGTCCGTCCCAACATATCGACTCGCCGAAGGTACAGGTATCGTATCTGCGCGCTCATCAAAACCCGTTAGCCCAGAGCCTCTTGACTCATGCGCCTCCCCTGCAATCCAGCTCAGATACACTGTCTCGTGCACAAGCACGTATCCACCCGCTTTCTCTCCCGAGTCGTCAGATCCGTCAGCACTCTCAAATTCGGGTTTCTTCTCCACGACGAATATCTCGTTCTTCCTGCGCCACGCGTAAGAGATAAAGCCGAGGTACCATAGAACGCTACCACCAAGTATAGACCACGAAATGGCTGGCACAAGCCACCAGCGCAGGGTTTGATAAGTGGTGGGCTTGATCCAAACGGCAATGATGGGATATAGGCCACCCATGATGTATATGACTGCGCATATGACACTAAGTGTGGGGTTGATGTGCTTTCCTGTCATCTGTCGCCAAGTCTGGGGAGCTGCCGCCGGGTTTTGTACTTCGTCCTTGTCTGTTTTGGGTGGGCCTTTGAAGCGCAAGATAAGGATGCCCAAACCAAGAAAGACTCCGAAGAAGGCATTGATGACATATGCACTTAGACTGGTGAGTAAAGTGTAGGAGTCGAAGTAGTCCATGCCCCAAGTAGCGAAAATGAGGATGAAGCATGAAGCAAGATGCAGAACAAAGGCACCAACCGGGGTTCTTTCTCTGTGATCCTCAGGGGAGAGCCAACGGGTACTCAGAAGTGAACTGAACATGCCTCTCTTCTTGAGCCACGCTAGTGCACGGCCTAAAGACATGTCGCCGTCTTGTGCAAAGAACTTGGCATAGGGAAGGATGCCTTCTTTTGCGATCTCCTGCTTTACACGCGCAGCAGTGTAAGTCATCACGATGATGTTACCCAGACTTGCTATGGCCAGGAAAGCATTGAAGATTCGCTGGCCGGTCTCATTTGCTGTCAAGGAGCCGAGTGTTCTCTCAAAGAACTCTTGCGCTACGTTGTCGGCCGTAATTTGGACGTTTGCAGGAACTACAACCATCTAGATGAGAGTCAGGATGCACATCTCGCAGGAGATGACAAGGCGGACGACTTACATAAGAGATGTTGACAGCCATGTAAAGCAGGACAGTGATACCGACGCCGAGCATCATGGCTATTGGGTGCTTTCGTCGTGGCTTGCTAATCTCGCCCATGACATAGTTAGGCTGCTCAAAACCGGAGAAGCTGAAGATGATGGCGAGAAAGGCGTGGGCGTAGCCATTGGCATCGCCAGACTCTGCAAAGGCACGAGAGGGCTGGGTGTTTTCCGAGATGTAGTTTTTGACAGTCACCTGCTTCCCATCCTTGGTAGTCTTCAAACCACCAGCGCCGACCACAATAGCTGTCACAATGATAAGTAGGAGGATCATGACCTTGATCATTGCCAGCATATTGTTAAGCAGGATACCTCCTCTTCGAGAAAATGTGTGGATGAAGCAAGTGAGGATTGCAATGCCAATGGCAATGCCCCTGATGGCTCCAGAAGCTGGGTCAGTGTTGCCGGCTGCATAGAGCACCCTTGTAGCAAAGCTGATACAGTTTCCTGCCATGTTTCCAAGAGCCACGAAACAGAATCCGAACATGCATGTGCTCAGTAGCACAGTCCCTTTTCTATACGCGGGCTTTTGATAGACATATTGCAGGTAGTTGAGATCACCGCCGCTGCGAGGGACACTCTGTTCGACGCCGTTGATGATGTAACGGGGAACATTGAGACCGTACTCTATGTATACGTGACATCCGCAGAGGCAGTATATGATGCCAGTAAGCCATAGTAGAAGTGATGCACCCGTTGAACGAGTTCCTTCCATTACTCGCCCTGGTGAATTGAAGATACCGGTTCCTGTAATGATGGTCAGCAGCTGTACAGCTTCAGGGTAGCAAAGTGTCCCAGGCGTAAATAGCCATTGCGCAAGCAAATCTCGAGTCTGAGATATCGCGATATGCGTAAAAGAGATTAACGATAAAGGTCAGAAGAGCAACTTCCCAATACAGAGGAAGATCTGGGGTTGTTCTGACACATTGAAACTCAAGCTTTGACCAGGAAGAAGCGATCCATTGACCTTACATGGACAAGCTGACTTCCCCACTTGGGTTCATCCCAACTTTGGACGATCAACTTAAATCCAACTTCAGCACAACCACAATAACAACCACGACATGACCAAAATCCGATGAATAGCGTATAATATCTCAAGGGCGATATAAGAGATCCTCCACAAACAAAGAAAAACTTACCAATCATTCGGTTGAGCACCAGACACATGACATCAAAGTACCCAAGCTTGAAGGCCTCTTTGGGCGCAGATGTGAAGATTCCATTGGGGTTGTCGATCTCCTCAAAGATCACCCTTCGATCGCTATCCGAATCTGCTTCCTCGCGTCGTGGCCTATCATGGTGGCCATCCTGATATGCTGCGAAGTCGTTCATCGTATACCTTCCTGCAGCAGGTTGCTGCCCTTCGAAATTGACTCGAAAGACTTGAGTTGGTCTGTGAATCAGCTTATTGAAACGAAAGCTGGCATCGAGTCAACGAGGTCTTGGAATTGATGTACGGGAAGCCAAGTAACAAGCTACAAGATGAACAACACGTCTACCTGGGACTATGGGTATTAAGTAACGCCCTCGGGCTCATGCATGCAGGGTGTGACGATCACACCAAAGCCGGGCGAAGAGCTCTCAGCCCAAAATGGCTGACTGACCAAGCAAACGAGGTTGCCCAAGCCTCACCACCGTCGTGTGACCTTATCGACTCCCTAGCAGGCCTCGTCGCCCTAGGCAGACTTTCCCCTCACTTTAGACAAGAATTCAACAGCCTTATTGACTGCCAAAACGCCTTGTCACTGCGTTCCAACCACATCAAAAACCGCAACGCTAACCGTTGCATTTCTAGCGCCATTGGATAACTTCAATAGCCAATCTGTTACCCCTGCATTACACAGCCCCCAATGCATCTCAGACATGGGACCAGAAACGCCAAGCCGAGCTGAAAGGACCCCGGATTCCAAAACCTCTTACCCGGGAAAGGTGGTTCAAAGCTTGAGGACCAAGGGAACGTGCAACTTGACTTGAAATGCCAGGAGATCGATTATCCAACGTCCTTCATCATATGACCGACAAGAATACCAGCTAGGAGAAACATACCGTTCTTGGTCTACCAAAGCTCCAACGGCTCTTGGTGCCTGCTTCTTGATAAGAACAAGGTGGAAGCTATCGCCCATCCCTGCCCCTCCACCCCGCCTGCTCGCACTGGTAACCCGCATTGAGCGACTGATATCTTCTTGACTGAATCAGCCGCCCCTCCGTCTCAGTCAGTCTACCATCACTGCCTGGGAAGACCCCGTTCTGCTCTTGTTGCGACGAGGCTTCTCTTTTTAAGGCAGCCCTTGTCAGCCACTCCGCACTTTACGCGTCCTACGTCGGACATACCTTGCACACACAGCTCTTATCTACGTTCCCAAGGGCTCATCTGGCCCTTGCATCTCTTTCCTCGGGGGCGAGTGGGTTGTTTCTATCCATACCAATCAGAACGTTCGGGGTGAAGCTTTGTGTCGCCATTCTCCCGTTGGCCTCTCGAGCAGCAGCCCTGTTAACAAGACCTCTTTATGACATTACCACCCGTCACTTGTCCCCATCTTCCACTGGCCCCGTTGACGGTTACATTTGCTCAAGTGATCGTCCTCAGTTTCTTTTAACTCGCAGGTCTATGCCGTCTTATCTGTTCTGTAACAACAACTGAAGCAGCATTCGATGGCAGGCCCTCTCCAGGTTGGAGACATTATCAACCTTGGGCGCCTGGCCTGGGATATTTACCGCTATGGCTGGTCTGAGGATTTTAACGGAAGTAAGTGATCAAAGCTCCATGCCTTTGTTTCTTCCTGCACGATATGCCTTGTGAGGATTCACCCATGTACCGCTTTTATTGAAGGTCAGTCTTCACGAATCGGTACATGTACCTGACGATCACCTACCACTTCATTTCACTCACCTTTCAAGACTATTTCATCGGTCTAACTGTACGGCAGCAAGACAATATGCGGAATTTGGAAGAGATGTTAGAGGTCTTGCCGAGAACCTCGACATCCTTAGCAGAGTGGTCGCATCGGCAGATAACTCTCTGCAGAGTCAAAGACGACAAGGCGTACCGGCCAGGTTACGATGGGACAGGACGTCGTTGATCGAGATTATTGGAGACTACGAGATGACCCTTCGAGAATGCAACGAACTTCTCACATCCAATAATCGATATCGAGTGGGAAGTAATCCTTTGCGCAACTTGGAATGGAACGTGCTCGTCCAACCCAAAGCTGATCAACTACGCCAAAGAATAATGCTGCATAACTCCAAAGTCCTCCACATTTTGAAGCCGTTTGAAGTGTAAGTGAAATCACCTGGAGCCGGCCGTTTCAGTGAGCTAACGAGTTCAGCGACCTTCTTTTACGAGTACGACAAGACATCGAACTCATGCATCGAGACCTCGCGGATAGAATCACTGCTGCTCATCACGACATCCGCCGTCTGATGGGAGTTCTCATTCCTGATCTTGATGAAGCTCTCGACCAAAGGGTTCAACGCAGTGTTGTTCTGCTAGAAGTTCCCGCCGATTTAGACGACCAGTTTCGTTTCGCAGCGCTCACTGGCCATCCTGAATATCGCATCGAGCAGGATTTTGAACTCAGCGAACTGTCGGATGCATTCATATTGAACTTCAACAAAAGCACCATCAACTTTGAGTCAGGCATGCTGGTCGAAGATCGCTTCCCGACAGTTGATCAATATCTCAATCTGTTGAAGTGCGTCTGGATCTTCAAACGGATCCAAATGTCTCCTGCTCTACAGCAGGCAGACAAAGATACTTCCCACTGGCCCTCCTACGCCCGACAACTTGAAGATGTGAGATTTGATGATCAGAGAAAGACTACCTGTACTAACACGAGTAGGATCTTTCATCCCAATGCGCCCGGTTCGGTCGGGAATTAGTCACACCGCGAATCATAACTTCGACACTCAAGCGAGACATGTTTGCTATCTGGCCCGAGAAAGAACCTGCTCCTCTTGTTGACGTGGTGACCAAAGACGAGATGATGGAACAGTTGATGGAGGTGTAAGCTCGACTTCCTTTTCTCTGTATCACGTATTCTAACAAACACAGGACTCTACAGAGCTATAGCGCAGGCATAGAAAAGAAAGCGAAACTCCTCAGAAGACTTGATGCAGATGGGCGAAGATTCAGGATAATTATGTCTGGTTCAGCGCATGCAACGTCAGGCAAGCCAAGACAGAAGAGTATGTTAACCTCCAAATCTTGCCAAAGTGGCAGACACTGACTTTGGTAGCCGAAATCATCGACTTCGATGTCACTTCAATGGTGTTCAACCCACAATATGCCATGCCCACTGGTACTCATATGGCACAAGAGATTATCTTACGACAGAACGAGAGAATTGCAAGACTAGACTTTATAGACCGGAGTGATATACTCAAGTTTCAACAGGCAGTTACTGGATTCAAGCCGTGGGGTTCTGCTACTCAATATGACTGTCAAGTCATCTTTGTTCTTGGTGGTGTCAAAGAGACAATCATGGAAAACGCCTGCCTTCAGCTCTGGATACCTAAAACGACCGAGGGCTCACTTGTTACAAACAGCGATGCCGCAGCCAACACAATCAAGACTTCAACAAGCCGACAGAACTCGATATCGACGTTCGCCTCCGGAGCCATGCCAAGCTCGCCCCTGTCTGGGAGCAGGCCCTTCGCGTCGTCAGGGCCAATGTCTTATTCCTACGGAAACCGTGGAGATGGGTTCCCAGCAAGTCCTACTGGTCGTAATCCAAGCCTGCCAACCATACCGCAGAGGCAACCCACAATGCCTGAGCTCTATGGCTCTTGGCCTGGACGAAGTTCGCCAGAGCCAATAGGGTCCTCGCCCGTGGAACGACAGAGCTTTTTCCAAATCCCAGGGCCGCCGCGACAGTCTCCACCTCGAAAGCCAGTTGGCCAAGCTCCATCTCCTCGCCGACCCAGCTCTCTTCTTACACCCCTATCTAACAGTACAACTGCAACCAACAACAGACGCTCCTTTAGTATCTCAAGCGGCATTTCAAGTAACAGCAACTCATCCAACAGCGACGTTCGCAGTGTCAGTATCTCTACGGGGACAAACTCTACAGGGCTACTACACAAACGTCCGGTGAAGCCAATGCTCGTACTGTTCACGCAGAACCGCCAAGGGGACAAGTTCTCATTCGTGACGATCCAGATTGACGATGAAACAAACATGAATCCTGAGCGTTGCAATTGCCGCCGATCAGGAAGAGATGGGGCATCCTGCGACATTGCAGCCATCGAGAAGAAGAAGGGTGACTCTAATATTGTAGCTCGACGGTATGAGCAGTCCGCATCGGATGGCGAGATGGATTGGAACTTGGCCCGGCTAGCACTCAACAACCCGGCATCAACCAGTGATAGTGCCAACTGGCCCAACCTTAAGCGCCTCAGCATCAAATTTCCTACGGCACAGGCGAGAGCCAAATTCTGCGGCATGCCAAATGTGTGTCAGTGTAAGATCAAGAAGGAAGCCGACTTGCTCAAGTGTATACAAGAACGCCATCGTGGACTGTGGGGAGAGGTGCAAGAGAACTATAGGAGGCAGATGAATAGCTTCCACAAGCAGAGATATGAGAGCAGATCCCATGTGGTCTACGGGGTGACGAGTTAACGAGAGTAATTTGTAAAAGCAACATGGACAAAGTGCCAGGCTGCTACGAGGGTACGTGGCTTTGTATGAGCATGGCATGGCATTGATGATTTTAAGAGGCGAGGAGTACTGGATTGTGGGCTTTTGTGGTTGGTTATGGCGTATTGGAGAGCGGAAAGGTGTCTACTTTTTGTCAGGATCAGTCTTACAAGGAGTTGGAACGACTGGTCTGTTGTACTTGATATCACCTATTTCATTATTCGCAAGTTTATTATTCCAATTGATCATCATCATATTTTGATAGGTAAGACTACAAAGCAATGTTCCTTCCTGAGCCTTTAATCGCCTCTTCCTACTCCCATTCAAACCTGCTTCTGTGGATCCAGGCTATGCTCTCGACTTGATCCTGCAATGGCCTTGTTCTGATCTGTCTCCTCATGCACCATGACATTGGTCGCTGATCGTGCCGCGTCAATGTCATCCTCCATCTCCTCAGGTAGGGTAAGGTTGAGGATCACACAGACAATGGCAGCAACTGCAAAGCCTGTCTCCATGACAAGAACGATGGCGTCCAGGAAACCCTGAAGCGAGCGATTATCTCCCTTATATGTGAAAATCTTGTCAAAGTATGTGGGCACAAGCGTAGCGCCGTATCCCAGGGCCAGACCAGCAGTGAGGATGAAACGGTTGCGTCGAGTAAAGGGAACACCACGAGCAATGATCGACATACCCGACACAGTCACGGCGCTGAAGAGGAAGGTAGTCATGCCGCCAAGGACAGCTGATGGGATGGCAATGAGTGCTGCTGCGAACTTTGCAAAGATACCCATGATGACCAGGAACATGGCGCAGGCAAGGCCGGCCTTACGGTTAGCGCAGCGGGTGAGAACAATGACACCGTTATTCTGGGCAAAGACAGACATCGGGGTCATAGTCATCAGGGCACCAATGCAGCCAGCGAGGCCATCCGACAAGATACCACCCTGAATACGAGACTCATACGTCTTTCCCGTTACCTCGAGCTTTGAAACGTCGCATGTGGCCGTGACATCGCCAATGGCTTCGGTTGCACAGACGAGGTACACAGCAATGAGGGGGAGAACGAGTGGTCCATAAACTGATAGCGGGAAAGTGTGAACCCAAGCGAACGAAGCCACAGGTGCAGAGTCAATGCCGGATCGATCGAAATAGCCACAAGCAGCAGCGATGATGCAGCCTACCAGTAATCCGATAACGACCGATGTAGATTTCATGATAGGGGAGCCGAATCGTTCACACAGGATGATGGCAACGAAGACAGAGAAACCCAAGCCTAGGAACTCTGCAGATCCCCAGGGGAGAGGATGGGGTGCGTTGATGTCGGGGCACAGGGCAAATAAGCCATCAGTAGCTGTCATGCAACCTCCACTGCCACCCATCCAGTTGGAGAAGCCCGACTTGATGAGCTTGATACCAATGAGCATGACTGTAGGGCCGGTGACAATTGGTGGCAGCACCCGCAACAGGAACTTTGCAGGGATGAAAGAGACAAGGACGTTGATCAAAGCGCACACAGCAGAGGTGCCAAGAATGGCTCCATAGCCCTTAGGACAAGGCAAGGGATTTCCATCAGAATCTGAAGGGCAGAAACCATTGGCGTACATCTGAGTGAGACTTCCTTGAGCGACAGGAATGACGCTAAAGGAGACTCCAACCACGGACAGAACTCCGGTACCGAGATAATATCTACAAGACAATTGTTAGTTCAGTCTTTCATCAAATATGAGTGAAAACACTTACTGGGTACCAAAAAGTCTGAAACGAGTGATCTGAACTGCGGAGAAGATGCCCGAGACAATGAGAGCGGTTGAGACGAGGTATTGTTGTTGTTCAGGTAGTAAATTGGCACTGCTACTGATGATAATTGGTGGTGTAATTACACCTGCTAACATGGCCAATGCGTGTTGAAAGCCAAGCAGCAAGCCCAGAAGAACTGGCATCTTGTCATTGAGACCAAAGAAGGGACTTGGGTTGACGCTCTTCTTCATGAAGGGCAGGTTTGGTCGAAAGAGAAAGGCATAGTCGTAGTCGCCAACTAGACCATGCTTAGTTGTGAATGCTTTTCTAAGGCCATTGCAACGCTGAGCAATGGTTTTTGATGGCGCGTGCTCAGGCGCAATAGACTGTGGTCCTTGGTCCTCATCCATTGCTGATGTTGTAAAATGCAGTTGTGTGAAGAAATTGGAGATTGGCCGAAACTGGAGGGCTTGGCCTTGTTAAAGGATGCCCGAGGCGGCGTCGATCGTCAAGGGCCAAAGCGAATCAGGTATGTTGGCGTCGATCGAGTCAAAAGACACGACTTTGAAGTCAATTAATGGACAAAGAAGGTGAGGATGTCTTCGTCAGATCCCAGGATTGTAGTTGCGGATATGGGCAATTTGAAGGGTTAAACATTCAATGTCTCTCCATATAAGCATGAAAGTCGATTGGTGAACAGGCGAGACCGTTGTCGGGTATGACTAGAGTCGTTTTTCGGGTTAGTTCCCCAAGATTTGTAACTGATAGCTCGTGGATCCAGAGATAGCTTATCTACTATCAGCACTTCTTGATCTCCAGATGCTTCGTAAATGGCTGTAAACGGGGCAGCAAGTGGGTGACTGCGGGTCCGAGTTGAAGAGCCCCAAACGAGCTGAGATGAAAATCGAACGACAAGATCAGCTAAGAAGACATGCGATGTTAATCTGAGAGTCCGATATTGGTGTCTTGACAGGGCACAATCTGGTCCTTTAAATATGCAACCCCAGATTCCATGATGGGCAACCGGCATCAAACGAAGAGGCCTGTTACCAGCCCGGGGAACAGCCATTGGAGGCGTCGCAACGTGGGGGACAGAAAGAGGAGTGTGGCCTGCCACAACCATTGGTCTGGGGTCGAATTGAGGGGATGAGATAGCGCATCGAAGCATCGTCTGGGGTTGTCACCCATCACCTCGGAATAGGCGACCTCGGCTGTCTATCATCCCCAGGGTCATGACGATAAACGCAGCTTGAGCAGGGGAACGAAAGGTGAACCATGACGGATATCGTTCTGGAGCTTCAACCCACGGACTGAAAGATAATCAGTTTGCGAAATCGGAACACTCTGTGAGCAAGATGAACCCACACTGGAGTGCTTGTCGCAACCGGCCGTCCAGCTTGTTTCTGATTATCTCCAGCGCACGCGCATTGGATGCCACACCCTAAAAGATAATGCGCACAGAGGTATGTTCGGCCAGAAGCCGTCGGCCAACCACAACCTTATCAGATAAGGTAGAAATGTGAAGAAAATCGGCTGTCGGCTGCGTCCGGTGGTGATAGCAAATAGTTTGTGATTTTTGTGAGGACGGAGCCGGGCGACTGCGTAGGATATTTCATTTTGATGACGATGCTGATTGAACAAAGCTCGGGGAGGGCAATCGATCGGAAGGAGATGTTTATCTGAGCCACGAGACTAGGCCAAGGAGCGGAAAAGTAATAGAATCGAGTAAGGGCCGCCGGCGCATCAGATCGGCCTTGAGATGGAGATGATTGAAAAGAAGAAGAGTTCAAGCAGTGGAGGTGTTGTAAAAATCAGTGAGAAGAAATGTCAAGGGCTTAGAGGGGCTGGAGCTAAGGGCGGGAGGCACCGGAGACTGCCGCCATGTGCCTGCCTCTCCGCATTCATGGAGTTTTTGTTACTAAGAAAGTGCTGACCCACGAGGCAGAGCCTCATAAGTGAAGGATCACGCTGGACAGCTTCTGGGGCATCAAAAGTGTATTTCTCTCAACCATTGACTCTGCTCACGAGATGAGTCGAATACCATTTGTGGACTCTGACAACGGCGACAGCGCGACTCTTCTGTTTGTTCCGGTCTCGTCTATTCGAGTCTTCATGAATATCGCAACATATTGATCAATTCATGCAAAGCTCTTGGTTGATCGAGCCACGATGCTTCCACGACTAAGGTACTCTGTATATCATTCATGGTGGATTGCAAATATCACAGGTCAGTCTGCCTTCATGGCGCAGCGAAGGCAGCATCAATTGACACTCAGACTAGCCCACGTGGTTTCTGTCCACTAGCAACTAAAAAGAACATTCTATGCGCTTTTGACAGCCTAACAGCCCAAAGTCATATGTGTTCTTTTTTAAACTTGCTACACCTATCAAAACCACCAGTGGGTTAGGCGTGCTTCAAGCTCACGCATTCTGTGTGTTGAAAGAAGGACCAATGATCAATTGTTGCAGTGGATGCTTACTGTACCCAATGCCAGCATTGATCGACTTTGTAACACAGGGATGCACTTCTGACTTTTTCCCATCTCCACAAACCCATGGACGATCTATCTTACTCTTCATTGGCGGACTTGGTCCGTTACCACGAGACATCGTCTCCGATCATTCTCCACTTCCCGGAGTCTTCCTCCGGCCAGGGTAAAAAAACCGCCTCTAAGATCGTTCTGGGGGTCAAACTGTATCCCCCTCCGTTCTTTTGACGTCTTCATTACAGAAGCAATACATCATTACCCCCTTATTTTCTCAACTTTTTTCAGGGTCTCACGCAGGGGACCGGCAACCAGAAGACCAGACCAGTCTTTGCCACTTGAACTACCCCATCATATCAGCTCCAGACCACAACTGGTTGGTCCCTTTTTTTTGCTGGCTGTATTATTGAAACAAAGAAAGCAAATTTACCTACGTCTAGACTGCCTACCTACCTACCTAGTCAAAGGGGTGGCGTATTTACGTGGCGAAAACACAGCACACAGCAATCTGTCGCTTCTCACAGGTGCTGCTAACGGGTTTTCGCTCGAACGTCTCGTCCCAGGTCACGCCTATTCTGCCCATAATAATGTGCCCTAGTAGCTCGCCTCATGCTATGTTTCTGACTTGTGAATCTCTGATCTTCCATCAATTCTCGATCGATATTTTATTATCCGGATACTTCTATCCATATTTTACTGTCATTTTGGGCACTTGATTGATGTCGCGCACGTTGGAGTTCTCCATTTCTCAGCAACTGCCGTTCGATAATCTCGGACCGCCGGCCTCGGCCCTCGATGCACCACCACTACACCAGCGTTTTACATCGACCGTCACCACAAGTCACTGATCCAGACCTCGTTGCTATACGTGCAAAGCTTCTTGACGCTCTTGCTGTCAAGGCGTCCGCGCTTGTGACGCTGCCAGCCACCAACTTGTCTCCTCCATCGTCTCACGCTGGTCCGTCCTGTACGGCCCAGCGACGTCGCTCCCGATCTCGACACCACCGAACAAACCGTACCTCTTCATCACCTCGTATAGTTGTCGGCCCCGACGCAATTCATCGTCTACCATCTGAGCTGGCTCGGTTGCACCTGTCTTCACCGCTCATCGTTTTGAGCCCTTCGCGATCACGTCTTGCCCACAAGATCCAGGCTATCATTCCAAATCTCGACACTCGTATTCTCTGCTCATCAGCTGTTGCCGTACCAGCCCGGATATCTGGACGAGATTGTGTTGTCAGTGTAGGAGGTGGTTCTGCTGTCACTTTGGCCCGAGCCGTTGGCTTACGGAAAGGGATCCCTCATGTTTGCATTCCGACGACGTATAGTGGAAGTGAATTGCACTCTAGCGGTGGACCAAGCGACTCATCCACCGAAGAAGAAAACAAAGACATCGCCAGAGAATCAAAAACGCTTCCCGCCGTGATCATCTACGACGACAACCTCACCATGAGTTCTCCAACTCGATTCTCGGCACCCAGCGATGAGAAAGTCATGGAGGACTTTGCTCGAGCTGATCAGTCATCCAAGTCAAAAGATGCTTGCTGGAGTTACATTCACCTCCCAGGCGTCTAACACCACCTGGTCTTGTCGCCTCGACACTTTTTTTAAACTTATTATCTCTTTTACACCAACCTGTCTTGTAACCTGCGAGGAGTCCTTCGGCCTCCTTTTCTCATGCCAGATCCCCCTTCTTACCGATTTCTCGGGTATGGGATCACAATGATTTATGCGATATTCATACGACGCACCCCGCCTCAACGACCTTCAAGGTTGAGGAGCCATAGAGAAAGGAGCATGACCCCAGTTCTACAGAGTATTCTAGTACTCTGCATTCATTACCGGGCTGTCGCACGCGCTTCTCTGCAAGACATTGACCACCAGCTGATTCCCCCAGTGTCCTCTGTGTAGAGGATTTCTGGTGATGACGCCGTTACAAGTTCTTTCTCTAGTCACCGGTTCAGATGCAACCCTGGGCGCCATGTCTAATGGCAAGGTATTTGCTTCTGCCCCCTTACCGGGATAGAATAAGTGCACTTGTATTCCGAAGCTACTGGGCTTCGAGAAGACTCATTATAAGAGGCTACTGGGCCTCGAGTCAAACATGAGGCTACTGGGCTTCAAAGAATTATCACCGAGGTCGTGTAGCATCGACCGAGGGATACTTCCCCCCGACTCAACACGAACGGGTTCTTGGTTGTTTCACTATGTGATCGTGCTTCGTTTCGGAAGACTACCAACTGCACATGAGTCGTTGGATGTCCACCTGCTAGGGTGGACTTCTTCAAAAATCTAGATAGCCGGATATGTGAAAATTGAAGATTGTCAACATTAAACTTGCTCTTTCATGATACTCTAGTGAACTGCATTGCATGTACGCCCACAACTATATATAAACTTGGGCCGTTCTGACCGTCTAATACCTCTTGCCACTCCACTACACCATTCTTCAATCGAGGCAAATCACCACCAACACCGGGTATCGTAACTTTTCTTTTTATCGCTGAATGACTCCACTCAGTCCAATCCCTCGAAGCCCATGATGCCATGAGCTCCCATAGCCCCGAGCTTGGTTTTCTGCAGCTCCTTGCGTCGCTTGGCCCGTTGTTGCATTTCGGCAACTTGGTCTTCATCACTGTCCTCGTCGCTGTCGCTCTGGGCAGCCCGCTTGCCGTTGCCATTCTCACCCGCGCCGCTATCGCTGTCGTCCTCGTCCTCATCATCGTCCTCACCGTCGCTATCAGCATCCCCTTGCAGAGCGGAAAGCTCCTCCCATAGTTTGACAGTCTTTCCTCCGGCACTGATAAGTCGATTCTCGGAGTCGAAACCCAGAGATACAACACTCTCCATGTGATCATGACGCAGATTCGCTGAAATATCCACCTCCCTATTGACGAGATCAACTACACGTAGACTGCCGTCACCGAGACCGCAGACGACCTTTTTGCCCAGGCCCATCTCTTGCGGTACCAAGACCATAGAATCGATGCTTTCGCCGCCGCCCTTCTTATCACCGTCGACGATAATGCGCTCTTGCTGATCATCCCAGGCTCCCTTGTCCCACATGGTCAGCACGCCAGAGCCGGATCCTATCGCCAAAACGCCATTGTCGCGACGTCGTTTGGGGCCCAGGCCTGGAACAAAGCACGAAGATAGCAACTCATCCTCCTGGTCCTCGCTACGGACAAGCACTCCTCTCCTCACATCGGTGACAGCAAGAGTCGTACCTCCAGTACTAACCCATTGCTTGGGAAATCCAC
This sequence comes from Fusarium sp. NRRL 53497, assembly GCA_013184445.1. Classification (NCBI taxonomy): domain Eukaryota; kingdom Fungi; phylum Ascomycota; class Sordariomycetes; order Hypocreales; family Nectriaceae; genus Fusarium; species Fusarium sp. NRRL 53497. The sequence goes on along the minus strand of JABCJZ010000268.1, from coordinate 26,650 downwards.
TGGTACTAGCGCTTGTGGGTGGCAGAGGCGTTATAGACGATACGTAATCAGAATGAGGAAAGTGAGTCGAGACAGGCTTCTTTCCTGGGGTCCCGTCTCGGAGATCATAGATGTGTAGAGCACCAGAGTCGGTCGCGAGAAGCAGGCTCTGGGGGTTCAGGACGTGGAGTAGAGTGGGCGCATCGGGCACGGTGGATCTGGTGGGAATGGCCAGCTTGGAAATGACTTGCCCAGTCATGGGCTCGAAATGCTTCACAAGCGCGTCGGTTCCTGCAGAATAGACAGCTATGACATGTTAGCAGACACTCAAAGCTATAGTAATCATGGATAAAGCTCACCTGAGCCATCGTGCGCATAGACCAAGGATCTGCAGCTTCCCTTGTGTCTTCGGGTGCTCCAGACGGACTCGATCATGCCCTTTCCATCGCTCAGCACGCTTGTGTCTCCATCAGCGCTCTCATCGGAGGAAGATCCAGGGGGTAAACGAAAGGTTTCGACATGGCCGTTCGACAGACCGACGGTGAGGACGGGTTCAGAGGGGTGAAGGGCTGTTGTAAAGACGTCCGCCGAAAGAGGCAGAGTGCAGGTGTTCTCGAACATGGTGAAGGCCTATTCGGGGGTTGAAAATGATTCAGGCAAGGTAATTATGCCGAGGGAGTTTGGTGATAATCAATTGCCTGTTGAAGTATCGCATATATCGTAAGCTTGCTTGCCCAACTGGGATGAAAAATAGTCAATAGTTCAACTTCAAAAGGACCAAGAAAAAAAAGAAGCTCGAGCCATACCACCGTGCATCTCATATCGATAGCACTGTTTTGCACTGTAACTAGTAGCTACCGATTCAGGGACCTAATGTAGAACATGAACATCGGGCCTCCTGGATCCATGAATGCATGCATTTTCAAGATGGACAATTATTATCGGTCGCTGAGCGTATCATAACCTCGTCATATCTATTCAGCACTTCCAAGCGCATACTCACTAAAGTAAGCGGCACAGCAATCTTTCCTTCTTTTTGTATATCTTCAAAAGTTTCAAAAGCTTGATTCAGTCCCATGATCATTAATTCTTATCCATGAGCAGCACGAGGTTTCATATTCATAGATCGATCTCTTCTCGTTTTGTGGTAGATCGTCACGATGGGTGGGCCGGCGAGATTCAGGGACACCCACCAAAAGGTCCATGATATATAAATAATGAAGCACCCAAGTCCGGAGCTTATGGGCCTACTGTCCTAGTCTTTATGACACCCTCGACCCACATGCACAACACGGGTGGCTCCAGATTTAGGGCCTTTCGAGGGCAGAGCGGGGTCACCATAGGTCCAGGCCTACCTCCTGCAGGCAGTAGCTAACTTAGGTCGATCCCATGAGTGAGATGGATGGATCCTTAAGTAATCCCCAGCGTTTAGAAGAATTCTCAAGGGTAGCCATTTAAAACTGCTTTGTTTAACCACGCAACCAACCTCGCCCGACGATCAGCTTACCGAAGCTGCCCTGCTCGTATGGGCCACAACTGTCCATCATGACTGGGAGCAAGGTGTCTGAAGCAACTCGTGAACGAGAGACGTTCAAGTACGAATATTACATTACACAAACCATTTCTTATCCTCATCAATTTGGTTCAACAAAGACTCATCTAACAAACTTTCAGATATGACTCAGTTCTTATCGCCAAATCAGTTCGCAACGATGTCGCAAATCTCATTCATCCTTCGTCTTTGCGCCCGTGTTTGGATCCTTCCTTGACAGCTCTGGCCCAGGTGGCCCTGTTGAGACTTGGCGCCTCCCGAGCCATCATCTCTCTGTTTGACTCTCAACACCAACATATCGTAGCCGAAGCCACCCCTATGCTGCGCATATCTGCCCAAGCCACCCCACCTGACTCTGGTCCTAATAGTCTCTGGCTTTGTGGTACAGCGATTCCCCGAGGTATTGGAATTTGTGATAAAGTCTTGAGCGACCAAGACTTCGGTGAATCACACCAAGCGACTTCATCTTCTGAGCTCCCTGTCACAGTAATAGGTGACCTTGCCGTAAATGATGACTTTCGAAACACTTGGTATCATGAGGCACGGCCTGAACATCGCTTCTATTCGGGTGTCCCTATAAGGACCCGTCGAGGAATTAACATTGGCGTCTTCTGCGTCCTTGACAACAGACCACGAGAGATATTTGACGAAGCATCCATTCAACTTATGCGAGATATTTCAGCATCTATCTTGGAACAACTGAAACTCGCACGATCTGGAGATGGTCGCCGCCCGGGAGAACGTATGGTACGCGGTTTGGGAAGCTATGTTGAAGGAAAGACGACCATGTCAGGATGGCAGAGCAGTTCCACCCGTGCTTTTGACACCGATGCTGGCACAGAAGAAGGCTCTCTCAACCAAGCACAACAGGATATTCAGAATCAGCAAGAGCATGACGCAGCTGTTGCTGATATGGAACAGGATTCGATACCAGAAACCTTCGTCTTGGAGAGTCCTAGCCAGGACCGATCGGCAAGTCCCTTTCGTTCAACAGATAAAACTCCTCATCCAACTCCAGTAGGAGAAGAATCGCGACAGTACCAGCTGAATCAAATCTTTTCCAAGGCGGCCAATATTCTACGAGAGTCCATCGAGGTCGAGGGAGTTTTGTTCTTGGATGCGGGTATTGGTTCTTTTGCTGGCAGAGTTCGGACCGGCTCTATGGGGCGTGGTTCGCAGGCTCACAATCGCTCTACATCCTCATCCTCATCTTCACCATCTCCAAACCGAGGTAATACTTCCGCCTCGACTCCAAGAACTTCTAGTGGGTCCCGGTCGCCAGGCTCTGTGTGTCCCGTTCTTGGATTCTCTACCTCTATATCTTCCAGTATCAACAACGAAACACCTGCTGGGCGCAGTCGGTCTGTCCCTGAAGCACAGCTACAAAAGCTGCTCCGCCGCTATCCAAGAGGCAAGCTCTTCAACTTTGACCGTGAGGGAGTGATGGCTTCCAGTGATCCAACCAGCGAGGACTCAGCAATGGCCGCTTTTCGGGCCCAAAGAGCTCGGAGCACTCAAGAAAGCCATACCGGCGAGAACAAAACGTCACGAAGAGTAAAGGATCCTTACTCACGAAGAAATGAAGGCATGGCTATTCGTGATCTTTTCCCAGGGGCGCGCAGTGTCGCCTTTGTACCACTGTGGGACTCTCACAGAGAACGCTGGTTTTCTGGATGCTTTGTCTACACTATGACGCCAACTCGCATCTTTACGGTCCAGGGGGAGCTGAGCTATCTCAAGGCATTTAGCACAGTCATCATGGCTGACGTCGCTATGATGGAGAGCTCTATTGTCTCTATGGCGACAACATCTCTGCTCGGTTCGCTATCCCATGAGCTCCGATCTCCTCTTCATGGCATTGTCCTATGCGCGGAGCTCCTACGCGATACTTCACTAGATGTCTTCCAGGGCGATGTACTACGATCCCTGGAAGTCTGCGGCCGTACACTACTGGACACGATTAACCACTTGCTTGATTGGACGCGGATCAATAACTTTGTCAAGCCACCGAAAGGACAGTCCTTGAACTCAACCATTGCCTCCAGGAGAGGTCTGCAGCCTAATAATAGGAGCAATCCAACGGACGGTATGATGCATATCGCTTCGAATCTAGATGTGGACATGTTGATTGAGGAAGTTGTGGAATGTATTTATGCAGGCCACACCTATCAACAACAAACACTGGCGCCTTTCCAAGAGCAGAATTCTAATGAAGAACTCAGACGTGACCCATTTACTCGCCTTGACGGTATGGACGTTGCGGAGAGTATCAAAGCAGGGGGCAAGGCAACCAGCAATGGAACCAGTGCCGATGTAGTCCTTGTGATCTTGGATATTGACCCAACAGTAGAATGGGCGTTCAACGTGGAGTCGGGGGCGCTGCGGCGTATAATAATGAACCTTTGTGGCAACGCTCTCCAGTACACGACGCGCGGTTATGTCAAAGTTGCCGCCTACCAAGATCCTCCCGGTCAGGGGCGACAGAGAGACCGGGTCGTTCATATCGATATCATCGACACAGGGGCTGGCATTGGGCAAGACTATCTCAATCACCGTTTGTTCTCTCCGTTCGCTCAAGAGAACATTCATTCTTCGGGTGCCGGCCTTGGGCTCAGTCTTGTGAAGAAATTCGTGAGGGCCCTAGGCGGCTCGATATATGTCCATAGTAAGGTAGGCACAGGGACCCATATCGCGGTGAAGCTTCCACTACAAGCTGTCAGCCTCGAGTCAACAGAAACAGTGCCCGATCGAGAAGAGTTCGACTCCCAGGTAGTTGAGTTGTTGGGTCTCCGCGTGTCCATCAATGGATTCCCGTCATCTGGGGACGGTATTGACAGTCAATTTTGGGGTTCCAGGGAGTTTGATGAGTACGCCTTGCTGGAAAAGGTTTGCCGCGACTGGTTGCGCATGCAAGTCGTCGATTCCTTCAACAACGCAGAGTTTCTGCCAGACTTGTATCTTTGCGACGAATCCCATCTTGAATCGATAGCAAGCTTGCCCCGAGACGATCTTTCGTCTCCGATTATCGTGGTATGTCGAAGCGCTGCAGTTGCCCGCTCGCTCGACAGATCCCATCGGTTACGTCGCAAGTTCAACCGGGGATTGTTTAGCTTCATATCGCGCCCGTGAGCCGCCCTGATCCTTTGTTTCCCCTTTACATTACTGACACAATACCTAGCGTGGGACCAAGGAAACTTGCAAAAGCTTTCGTTCTCTGCTTCAGGCGTTGGACCAAGTTGCAAGCGACGACTGCAGACCGTGCCAGTGTCTCGACCATGCTCGACGAGACTCCAGCAGTATCGACAGCAGAATCGAATTCCATGCAGGATATGTCTGGTATTAAAGAGCGCGGCTATTTCAACGGTACTCCAAAGACACTCCCTAGGAAGAGAAGGGCGTCATTGGGTGACGAGGGCGCGCAGACTCCATTACCATCAGCGCCAGGCTTACAACGACCTCCTACAACGCAAGAATCTCGGTTCCTTCTTGTAGAAGACAACTCTATCAACATGAAGATCCTCCAGACGTATATGAAGAAACTGGGTGTGGCGTATGACTCGGCGTCGGATGGGCTCCAAGCGTTGGAGTTGTACAAGGGTCAAGAAGGAGGTTACAAATGCATCTTGATGGATATTTCAATGCCGGTAATGGACGGGTTCGAGGCCACACGACAGATTCGGGGATTCGAAAAGGCATCAGATCTGCCTCGAAGCCATATTGTTGCCATCTCTGGCCTCGCCTCAAAGGACGCACAGGAAGACGCTTTTACTAACGGACTGGATCTATTTCTTTCCAAGCCAGTGCAACTCAAGGAGCTCAGTCGGATTCTCAAGGGTCGGGGACTTATTTGATTTGAATTGGAGTTTTGGAAGACACGAACACGAACACGAAGCGAACACGAAGCGAACACGATATCATGATTTTGGAATTATTTTTGTAAAAGACTTGGAGGTTTTATCCGCTGTACACATATCTTAGCCCAGGCATAGACTTACGAGGGAGGGAAGCTGTTATTAGACAGGATAGAGCACAGGCGCAAACGAGTTATTATTAGAGGTCTTTCATAAAGAAATACGAAGTATCAGCTACTGTGGATTAGAAATAAATAATTCTTAAACAGTGAATATAATGAAGTTTGGTGATTGAGCGAGCTGTGACTGAGTGGGCAGGTACCTAACACCTACCCTAGTTGGCCTGATCCACTGATGCAATGCAAGTGAGGTGCTTGCCTCTTAACCACTGCAACTTTAGAAGACTAACTTCAAAAATTCAACAGCATCGAGCACAACACAAACTCCAAAATGCGCATCACAGGAATCATTTACATATGGCAGCTCCTTCTTCTGACAATGGTGACCGCCATGTCTAATGCGGAGCCATTTCGCTGCGTCATGTATCTTACCGGGTAAGACAAGCCTGTGAATCGAGCTCGACTCGAGACTCGAGGGAGGATACTTACTAACCACAAAATACGGACATTTCAGTCAACATGATGTTGTCCCAGTAAAAAGCACATTTCAAGATGTCTCGCACGTCATCATCGCATTTATGCGCTCCGAATTCTTCAATGTCGACAAGGAACCCGATGAGTATCCACTGTTCACCTCTGTCTCAGAAGTCCGCAGCAGAATCCCCGATGGCATCAAAGTGATGGTAGCAATCGGTGGATGGGGCGACACTCAAGGCTTTGAAGAAGCAGCAAAGAGCGAGTCCTCGCGGAAGCGCTGGGCACGCCAGGTTGCCGCTATGGTTGCTGCCACAGGCGCTGATGGCATCGACGTTGACTGGGAGTATCCCGGGTAAGCAATGCTGGACTATTGCTCATGGACTCGCTGACCAGGAATAGAGGCAACCGGGATGATTACAAGGAGATCCCTAACTCTGAACGTGCATGGGAGGTTGAGGCCTTTGTCTCGCTTCTCCAGGAGTTGCGTGCCGCTCTTGGTCCCGACAAGCTTCTATCCGCGGCTGTTCCAGGCAAAGAGGTTGATTTGATGGCGCTTACGCCCATCACCGTCCCTAAGATCATGAAGGAGGTCAACTTTCTCAACGTCATGACGTACGACTTGATGAACCGACGAAATACTGTCACCACACACCACAGTGGTGTTTCTGATTCCCAAGACGCCATCCAGCGTTACATCGACCGTGGTGCATCACCGAGCCAGCTCAATCTTGGCTTTGGCTACTATGTCAAGTGGTTCATGACCCAGCAATGCGATCCTGGAAAGCTTGTCGGGTGTCCTACCCAATTGCTGGAGGATCCGAAGACTGGAGCCGACCTGGGCAAGACAGGCGGCTTCAGCTGGCACGATGAGTCTCCTCAAGATGTAGCTGGATCCTTTGCTCGCGCGAAAACCGGCGGGGTGTACGATGATGACGGAAGCTATTATTACTGGGACGAGCAGGAGCTTCGATGGTGGACGTTTGACACGGACAAGAGTATTCGGACCAAGTTCAGCCGCATCGTGCCGAAGCTCGAGATCGGGGGAGCTTTTGCTTGGGGCATTGGAGAAGATGCGCCCGACTTTGAGCACTTCCAATCCACAGCCGAGGAGGTTCGCAGGATTCGGGAAGGCGTTGAAGCCAAGGAATCCAAGGACGAGTTGTAATGCGGCATACCAACACACGAGCTCGATAGGAGGAAGATGCTATGACAGCATGGATTACTCGTACATGCACATGCATAAATCGCAGCCTTTCAATTGAACCATTTCTATCCGTACAAAACTCGGAGTATCCGGACACCTTCTCAAAAGACGCTGGAGAACTCTATCGCGACCAGGTTATGCATATGCATGGCTCTGCCAAGGGTCTGGTTACGCTAGGCTTCGGCAAATCACAAGGCCCAGTCTAAACACGCCTCTGGCTGAACGGTCCAGCTAAGCTTATCCTTGGCTTCCCCATGCCCCCAACGGCACCCAAGTCTCCTCCACACGTGCTTGTCAAGATAGCTATCTCGTATGCTGCCAGTTCCCCGAACCTTGTGTTGTATGCAGAAGGATGGCCTGCAAGTGCAGTGATCAGCGATATGATTGCTCAATTCGTCTCTCCTAGGCCGATAATCAACACCGAAGGTTCAACAAAGAAGCGCATCCTGGAGCTATCTTCTGCAGACTGGGCTTGTTCCTGGGGATCCTGCGACGTCATCTCGGTGCATTATCCAGATGGGTTCATCCGGTTGAGGATCGCTGTGTAGGTCTCCCGTCCATAAAGACTGGTGAGTGCCCAGGTAGCATTGAGAAGTTTCTGGTGTCTGATCAGCCTTGGACTCAATTGCGGCCTCAATTGCTGGTTCTCGCCAAGTCTTGTCAGTGCATTTTGTTCCATTGTATCAGCTTCTTTCTGTGTCAATCAATTGACTTGCCTTGTCCAAAATGCGTTTCTCAACTCCTCTTGTTGCTGGTCTTGCGGTTGTGAGCCCTGCCGCGGCTGCACCCAGCCCCAACTATGGCGACAAGGAATTGTTTAAGACTGTCAAGCCAATCAAGCAGATTGAGCTCGGTCCTCGTCCCTACTACCTTGTCAATGACATGGACGAAGGCTCTTTGAAGAAGAAGCTTCAGTCCTGCTCCGAGAAGCCCCAGAAGCCTTCCATGTGGTCAATTGCCCACCGTGGTGGTGGCACCCTCCAGTTCCCCGAGCACTCCCTCGAGTCGAACCTGGCTGGTGCTAGAATGGGCGCCGGAATCCTCGAGTGCGATGTTGCGTTCACCAAGGACCGCCAGCTCGTGTGCCGACACTCCCAGTGCGATCTTCACTACACGACCAACATCGTCGCGATTCCCGAGCTCAACAAGAAGTGCACTCAGCCCTTCAAGCCCGCCAAGGATGGCAAGCCTGCATCTGCAAAGTGCTGCACAAGCGACATCACCCTCAAGGAGTTCAAGACTCTTTGCGCCAAGATGGAGGGCTTCAACGCCACGGCTACCAACACCACTGACTTCCTCCACGGCACTCCCGCCTGGCGAACCGACCTGTACAATACCTGCGGTACAGTCATGAGCAACAGGGAGCACATCCAGCTCACCAAGAGACTCGGCCTCAAGCATACCCCCGAGCTTAAGACCCCCGAGGTCAAGATGCCCTTTGACGGCGACTACACCCAGAAGAAGTATGCCCAGCAGCTCATCGACGAGTATAAGAACGCCGGTGTCAGGCCAAGCGATGTCTACCTCCAGAGCTTCCTGTACGATGATATCCTGTACTGGCTCAAGGCCGAGCCTGAGTTTGCTCGTCAGGCTATGTACCTCGACGAGACGGGCGACACACCCGCGACGTTTGACAAGGCCGTCGCCAACCTCACACGCTATCAGAAAGATGGAGTTCGCTACATCTCACCACCTCTGCCTTACCTCGTGACACCCGGTAAGGACGGTAAGATCGTGCCCAGCGCCTATGCGAAGAAGGCCAAGGAGCTGGGTCTCAAGATCATCACCTGGAGTCTGGAGCGATCGGGTCCTCTGAAGAACGGCGCCGACGGCAACTACTACTATAACTCCATTGCCAAGATCGTCAACAATGATGGTGATGTTTATAACCTTCTGGATGTGTTCCGTGAGATTGGTGTTGCTGGCGTTTTCTCGGATTGGAGCGCGACGGTTACATACTACGCCAACTGCTTTGGTATCAAGCCCTAGGCTTAGGATTAGATAAGTAGAGAGAGTTAGACTTTGAAAAGAAGCGTTTTGAGTAGAGTTTTATCGTATCTGTGGAATGTGCACGTTGTGAGTTAAGAAACGTTGAACGGCTTAAGGTGGTGGGGTGATAACGGTTGATTAGAGTTAAAACTCTCTGCCGAAGACCTAAATCAGCGTGAGACCTTAACAAACACCCCAGTATCTATCTGCTCTTGCATTAATATATTGCAAGAATGTTTCCTGCACCGAAAGGCGAATATGTCTCAATTGGTCCATCTTGTAAAAGAGCATTTTCCACAGCTTAGAGCCTTCAGGGTAACTCTCCCCTGTCAATTATCACCAATGCCGTCTCCTTCAAGCTTCTCCCATACCCCCTACTCTACCCCAGATCTACGAAAGAGTGGCGGACCCTATAGCTGCATCTTTCGGTAAAAGGGGAGGGGATATTTGAACCAATCTTCATCTCTTGTCCTGGCGGTATCTTGACTTCTGGCGTATTTGTCTATCCATGACTTGCGTTGACTATATGGGTAAGAGTCCCTCCGACGAGAATGTATATCTCTACGAAGCACCAAGTAAACGGAGTTGATATATAGTCTCAAGGCAGTCTTGGTCATCGTACCTTGGTTCGTATATTGAGCTCAGGTGTTAAGTGTTGATCATCATAAGTGGCATCCACCCTCACTCTACGCAGTACCTGCGAGCCTTGCGCCCTGATCTTTACTACGTTCAAACACCGGCATGACCTGCACTTCATCTTGAACACCTTGGGCGTGTTTCCATACGCGTCTGAATGGCTCCTAGGCTACCTTGCTATCGTGGACAGTTACGTGAGCAAGTCTTTCGCCTCACTCAGCAACGAGGGACCATGTGGTACCTTTTGATCATCAAGATGTCATCGTGGCCATGGATGCGGCGCTGCTCGTCATCATGAACGGACCATTATGCGATCGAAGAAGGCGTGAAACTGTTCATTCATTCCATCACACGGAAGCTCGAGTTCACCACGTTAGAGAAATTGGTCGATGTTGCGCAGAGTCGCAGAGGACCAACTGTTTCGCAAGCACATACACTTGCGTTCATCGAGATGGGCGCGCGAGAACAAGGAAGAAGAGAAATAAAACTAGAAGTGATGGCCTCCCAGAAATAGTACACCTTGAAGACAATCACACACGGAGAATGACCGATGAGGAGAGAGCATGCGCCATCTTCACAACGATGCGATCAAACAGAATATACGGATATAAAGTCTGATTCTAAAAAGGTCGTCTAATACGTTTCTGGAAACATCTCCAACCAATCGCATCTTTTGTATTCTCACGACAAGGCAAACAAGATTGCTAGAGCCTAGGAGGAGTTGTAAAGTGGCTCCTTTGCATAAGCTGGGGACATTTTAGCTGAGACATTGTCAATCAGTCGCTGTAACAAACTAAGGCTATGTCCCCGCATCAGCTTCAGCCCTGTCTTGATCCATGCGCAACTTGTTAGCGAGCTAGGCGAGCCCCTTGCTATTGTTCAGGTCTTCAGCAATGACGCATCGATCTAGGCTGTTGGCAAGTTGTCATGAGACAAGCTGATCGCCATGGTTGGGGATCTTGAGTGCATGATAGGCCACTTCTTTGAGCAAGATCTAAGATCACCCAATCTCGTGGAACCAACATATCAGATCTCACTTCATTGACGATCATGAAAGTATTCTCCGGGCCATTGCCGCGCGATGCGATCCTTGTCGCTGATCTTCTTCAGTGGATCTCTCTGTTTCCATCGCAAGTTATAGAATGCTTCTAGCTCTGCGACACGGTCCAGATCACCAGTTGGTCTGTTCTCCGCGAATATCACCGACTCTTTTGGTGGAGCGGAAAAAAAAGGGTGGTATTGCTGGCCGGATGGAACTTGATGTTTCGAAGGAGTAGACACAGACCCAGCCTGGTCGGGGCGTCAGTTGGAGTGTGCTGGTTTGAGGATCATGTTAAAGAAGGTAGAACGTCGCATGTTGGATGGGATGTTTGCTATACTACTCTTCTTCATCTTGGCTTTCTTCTTTATTTGTTTCGTGGTTATTAATTCTCAGCATCTGGTTTGCGCTTATTCATAATTGTTATTGTGATATCCTCCTATTGTCCGGTTTGTCATTATTCGATTCAAGATCGAGGCATACAATGGGCATGTAATATTATTGACTATCTTTTATTGTTATTCTAAAACTCGAATCATTCTCAACACTCATTCATCGACCAATACGACCCAGACATTTTATTCACTCTTTTGAACGTCCACCTCAACAACCGAAAGTCACGTCAACTTAGTAGTAACAAACTTATCGCCGCCTCGCTGGCCATTGAGGCCGCCATGTCTTCATTTCCTACCGTCAACGGCGTCCCGGTCGTAATGCTGCCGCCCAAGGGCTATGTGGTCAACTTCGATCATCCGGTTCGACGACACGCTATGGAGGCGTATGTCATCTCAGGCATAGGCATGGTGCTCGCCTTCCTTTTCTTTTTCCAGTATCTATACGTCAAGCTCTGGGTTATGCGCAGACACGATGGGGAGACAGGTAAGGACAATATGCAAATCCCCACCAGGAAGTAGTATACTAAGAATGCAAAGTCTGTCTCGTAATAGCTTTGATCTTCTCCATCGCTGTTCAAGTTGTTTCTCTCTGTAAAGTGTTCCCCGGATACCTTCCTTGGGGGATGGAACAACAGTTAACCAGCGACAGGTACATTTTTTCTTGGAGTAACAGGTGTACACATATGGGAACTCCCCATCGACAGGTTAAACATTGGGAACAAGGTAGGATGCACCCTGAAACTCGATACGTACGCCATACTGACGACAGTCCCCCAGCTCGCCTTTATTTCCCCTATCCTGTACGCAGTTTGTACCGCCTGCTCCAAGATGGCGCTGGCGCTATTCTACCGAAGGCTTTCGCCCGAGAGATGGTGGAAATGGTGCGTGTATGGCGTCTTTTCCCTCGTTGCTGGATATAACCTCGCCGTCTTGCTCGCCATCATCTTCGGCTGTACCCCGTTCAAAAAGAGCTGGGATTTCACGATCCTCGAAGGCACTTGCGTGGATCGACCAGCGGTCTATATCTTCACAGCTGGCCTCGGAATCTTATCAGATCTTATTCTTCTGGTGATGCCCTTGCCAATGATTCTGCGCTTGCAGATTCCACGACGGCAAAAGGCTGGCCTCGTCGTCTTGTTTGCCATCGGATCTGCGTCAGTGATGCTCAGACCCTCACAACTGGAAATGTGCTAACTGAAAGCTTTAGAACACTGGTGACCTCTGTGGTTCGACTAGTACTACTAGTTCCGAGCGTTCATGACTTTGACTACACTTGGGTTCTTTCCGGTGCGGTGCTTTGGGTGTAAGCGCAACTCGAACCTTGGCATAACAGTGACTAACTCCAATAACAGCTGTATTGAAGCCAATCTCTTGATCATATGCGCATCTCTGACGACTCTCCGGCGCTTTTTCATCCATGTTGCACCAAAATTCATCGGCGAACGAGGGTCATCGGCCGCACCTTTGAACAGCAGCAAAGCAACACGGCAACATCCATTCCAGCCAATAGGAAGCGTCAGGAATAAGAACAGGAAAGACAGGCTCAATGTCAATATCGAGGATCCAGGGTTCGACCTCAAGACGATCGTTCAGGCACAACCAGTAACAACCGAAGTCACGACTTATGAGACAGACGAGCAGCCCAAAGAGATGATCCGGAACTTGCGGAGGCAGGACTCGGTCAATATGTTTGGCAAGGCCGCCGTGATAACTCGGATGTGGGATCCGCAGGGCGATAGCGATGACGAGGAGCGGGCAATTGTTCAGACGACAACTGTGACGGTGGTATACGGACCACGGGATGAGCGCGACAGGATAAATTGATCGAGGCGCCTAATTTATTCCAAATATACAAATCTTCGTCCATTGTTGTCTCGTTTGAGTGGTTCCTGTGGCCTGGTAACGGTCGATGCGTGGTTGCATTCATTCACCTCAGACTGTTTGAGCTTACCATCTGATATACGATCAGCCAATCACTGTTAATAATGCCGGAAACTGCATGTCAGTCAGGAGATTTGAAACAGAGGTCAGCCAAGAGTGAAACACTGTTGTCTGCTTGCGCTGTCCCAATTGCCGGGCCAAGGGTGCTTTGCGTAATGGTTGCGGAGGGGGCAGGATAAGACATGTTAAAGTTTAGTATTCACCAGACAATGCCAGGATGTTCCAAGCATCAACAGAACAACCGACCGACTATGCGTTCGTTCGTAAGAGAGGTCTTGCCTTGTCTTGGGTTTCGGGTTTCAGCTGCCGAGCCAAGCATCAAGGCAGTGCAAGTGCATCAGCCAAGGGACGAATCCAAGCGTTGATTGGGGAGTAATGCTCCGGGCGGAGCCGATGGGACGAGAGTCGTCGCGTCACGAAATCTTGTCGCTGTCAGAGTCAGAATATGATGATGCTTTTTAATTGTTTGCCCAGAAGCCTCTTGACCTGCTAAGGAATGTTCAGGTCTCGTATTCGGGAATTATTAGGTAAACTGAGCCTCTAACTGAGCCATGTTCAGCCACGAAATGACATCACCCACTCAAAAACCCTGCATTCAAAACGTCAGATGTTTGGAGTTTGGCGTCTTAGCACCACGTCATTCGTGCGACGCCCTCTTCTTGATCAAACCCTCCCAAAGCCCCAAGCATTGAAAGCAGGATACATCAGCCACTCAACGTCGTCGTCACCGCAGATCTCAAGACATCCACATCCAAGCTGTTCGTCCTTGATTGGCTTAGGCGTGTCCCTTCTGAGGAAAGCTTCGCGCTTGGCTTAGGTGACTGCCGAATACGCTATGCTGTCACTGACGTAGAGGTTCTTGTCGCAGTAGGGCTGGCCTCGATTTTTTGCTGTCTTTCCCTGATGAGCCGGAGCGCACATGACTATGACTGGCACTGTCCGTCATTGTTCTCTCGGGAAGACTAAGAGTCACTGCCATCATCTTCCGACGCTGCCGTGATTTAAATGCCACATCCCCTGCCAGACCCCTCCTCTTGCTAACGACCCAGATCTTTCATCTTCTTCACCTTAACTGCAGCTTCTTCCGCAACATTGGTAGAGCTTGAATCTTTACCCTGACAACCTCACATACACTACATCCAGTACCGAAACTCATCATGGCTATGGGAATCATCACCATCATCCACGCCGTTCTGGCTGTCTTCCTCATCATTGAGCTGGGCCTCACCGCGTACCGTAAGTTCACCTCACCTCAGCTCACCATAACCATGTCTTCACCGAGATGGAGCTAACAATTCTGCAGTCGTGGACGCTACCAACCCTAGCTGGTGGGGCGGCGGCTCTCCAGCCCAGTATGCCTTCCTGCTCTTCTGCGTCGTCTGGTCCATCGTCATGCTCCTCTATCTCGCCCTGACGCCTGTGTTTGCTCCTCGCATTTACCATAACATGGTCGCGCTCGGTATTCTTGCCCTCACCACCCTCTTCTGGTTTGCCGGAGCCACCGCCCTCGCCGCTCACATCGGTGTTCCCAAATGCCACGGCCGAACCTTTTGCCAATGCGCCCAGGCTGCTGTCGCCTTTGGTTACTTTATCTGGGCTATCTTCACTGGCTTGACCATCATGGAGGCACTGGCTTTCATGCGATCGCGCGGCCACTCTGCTCACGCTGATACCAAGCCCGGTGCTCACAGCTACGGTGCTTAAACAACGATTGGAGATGTAATGGGGTAATGTGCACACGCGAAATGGAGCGTCAATGGATGGTCTTTTGCAATTGGATGCGTTTTTGTTTAATTGTTTATGCGATACGGCCGCAAGATACCCTTCAGGATCTGACGAACTTGTCAGATATGCCCGACTATAGGATTACTTTTGTATTATAACATGGTGTATTAGTGCGTCTTGGTTCAAAAAAGAAACCCGTCATTTCAGCGTTGTTGTACCTCGGTTTGCTGTGATCTCTATTCTAACGCTATTTGACGGTTACATCTATCTACACTATAATATTGTTCCAGCTAAATCTGGTATGTAGCTGAATATAGCTTTCTGGATTTAAACTCATTGCCAGCATTATTACGCTTATTCTAACGTGAATCATCCGCTGTGTGCCGAATTGTAGATTCTTGACCTGACGTCATTTTTGCTTGGCTGCAAAGCCACGCCACAACGAGGTGGTGTAGATGTCTACAAAATGTTCAGGCATGATATCATAGACAATTCAGCCAATTATTGCGTGATTGAAGAGGATGAAAATGAAAATAGTCATAAATTGTAGGAGCAATTGGTAGAATCGCAGGATTACCACCGACACTATCACATCGAAAGGATCGTCGTGACAATGGTTTAGGGTAATTGTCCTTCTATTGTCGCAACGTATTTTTAACGTTGCGTATTACACGTACTTTTGATCTAATATTTGGATGTTGCCTGTTATAAATATTTGCCCTTAAATGGTATTGTATACGTCAATTGTTGCAGTTCATATAATCATTGATCGTGATGACGGTGACCTCATTGATCTGACCCAACCCTGATATCGGTGACGAAGGTTCTTGGCAACGCTAATGCAATCAACACCACGATCTTTTTGGAAGTTGAGTGGCCTTTCTACCGGCGCTGCTTCCTTTTTTGTGTCGCTCATTTTTATTCACAAGGACCGTATCATTCAATATCTTCAACATTGCATTCGGCTTAGTGCGCTCCATCTGCCATCTGATAAGGACCTTGTCAACGCGGGGGGAAATGTGGGTGACCCGAGAACCGAGACCCTGGACGATTTGTCTGACCCATTACAAACCACTCACAATAAGCTCATCTCTCATCACTGACCCCGTTATCTTTATCTTGATATCTCTTCCCGCGCACGTGAAAAAGCAATAAGATTGATCGCCTGCTCATCAAGGGCCCGAGCAACTGTTCCCGCCCGAGCGATGTCACTATCTTCAGGACGCATTAACCATATTAAGCAGTACCTTTATGAGTGAGCTGACAACGTGGGTTTATCCTCGTCCTGGTGATGCTATTCTTATCAGCCATATCAAAGTTGATAGGCGTTGCTGGGATTAGCTAGCATGGATGCTTATCAGTCGCCTTGCTCTACCAAATGCCAAGAGGCCAATGGAAAATGATGATTTGCAGGAGAGCAACACGTTTTTGAACTCGGAGATGTGTTTTAATGATAGATCATTGAAGCATGAACAATGTCGTTTCATGGCGTTTACTTAACTCATTGAGGTCTATTTTGCGAGTCCGAGAGGTCAGAGTCGTGGCTCAAGCCTCTCCGGACTTGAATCGGAACCAAGCATTTTCTAGTAAGAGCCGCAACACATGGCATCTTACACGGGCTCAGTGTAGACAAGTAGGACGTTTCTTGTCTCCGACCATTCCGGCCTCGGCTCCAAGGCACCGGGCCTGGAAGCTACCGTTAACTACCTTTGCGCTAGGAAAGCCTGCACATATCAGCCCAAGCTAAACTCCAAGAGTTGCGGGCGTAATTTGCTGAACTGCCCAGTTGACAGCGTAGTATCGCAGTTGTGCGGCCGTCCCTTGTAAGAGCTTTGCGTGATCTAGGCACTGCGACGGCTTATATTCTGTTTTTGAACTTTACTACATGTCAGTTCTTTTCCGGACAAAAATACTTTCTGGCTAACAATCCTTGAGCAGAGTATTATTCTTCACGCCCGCCGATGTTCTCGATCCTTCCTGTAGGTCTTTATATGGGACTTCAAGTTCAGACCTCCTCGCCACGACACAACCCTCTTGCGGCCCTGCACACCATAAAGATACCAAATTACTTCATTATCGTCGGACGATCATTTATAATTGGCTCGTCTATCATAATTTAGACAAAATTTAGACTTTTGTTTTCATATTTCCTTTAAATCATCTTCTACGGCAGCAAGCCAACCACTTACATCCTCATCGATTCCATATTACCTTAGACAACATGTCGGCACGAAGCGCATACGCGCGCAAGAAAACAACACAAGCGAAGAGCAAAGATCCCACAAGACATGGACGCGCTCAATCTGTAGCCACATCATCAAGTGGTGAAGAGCTTTTTAACGACACCTCAATACCGCCCAATGGCCCAGGTGCACCCACCGCTCGATATCCGCCCCATCTACAACCAAATACTTCGATGCCAATGGGAAACAGGAACGATTGGGCTATGAGAGGGAGACCAATGATGGCGCCAGATTGGAATAGGGATGCGTACACGAGCAATCAATTTACTTCTCCAACGGAAGACTGGGTCCATAATAAAACGAGGAGAGCTACGCTGCCAGAAGAATACAGTACTATCGAGAGGAGTGGACTGCGAACAATGATCGACAAGCGAAGCGACGATGTGCGGAAAACAATAGCGAAAACATTTACGTTCCGCAAGAAGGAAAAGGAAGAGGAACCCATCGAACAAGACGACCATGGAAGCAGACCAAGCGTGGAAACATTGCAACCTAACATCATTCCTATGGCTAGTCCCGACGAGAGCAGTGGGTGGGATTCACAATCTTTGGCACGAACAGATACAACATTTGCGTCGTCAGCCTCTTATACGCCTTCTCAGAATCCTGTGCCCTTGACGCCGACATCACAACTCTCGTTTAGTTTACCACCTGTAGGACCGCCGCCAACCAGCAAATTACCTCCAATTCCACAGTCACCTTCCGCACCAGCACCGCAGATCAAGCGTTGGTGTGGAGGAGGAAGGCCCATCACCAAATGGAATAAGCTTCGCAAAGATCCAGAGCTATGGGATCCCAACGGAGATGTCTTGATCTACCTTGGGCGCAAGGGCCAGAGCTTGCCTACGATGCGCATTTCCTCGCACATCATCGAGGCAATCAAGAGTCGGTATCTCATTTCACTTCTGGATGAGGGCTTGCTTGGAGGAGATCTGCTCTCACCACCTTCGCCAAAGAGTGAATCCTACGGAAGGAGCCTCGGTCAAGAGTTTCGGAGCTCACCACTAACACCGCCGGCATCTGGACGCACCAGCATTGGAGATATGGGAGGGCAAGTCTTGTATGAGATGCATTTCCCGCCTCCACAGAATATGAAGAGCATCGACCAGCTCCGTCATCAGCTTACAACGCGCAACTTCTTTGCACTCCTGCTCAACGCCTCGATGGTCGGCCTGTCCTTACACGAGGCCTTATCTGATCTTCATGTTCGACTCGATAGTTACATGCCACCGAATAACGACAACGTTGGCCAATTAGTACGCTATATCTACAACCGCGACCTTGATGATGTTCGGAACAACCCATCAACCGCAGTATCGCTCCTCGTCTGGGCGGAGGAGCCAGATGTGCGGTGGGAAGAAGGATGGAGAGAATGTTTCATGCATTGCGTTGGCATGTATGATCTTATTCAGAAGTACAAGGACTTTAAGCGCATATCTCAAAACACCTTGAAGCTCATGGAGATGACCAGCAAGGAGATGCAGGATCGCGTCCAGGCTGCCGAGGAACGCCTGGCCGGCTTCAGATATCAAGACATATGGGCCTTCGCCCCCAGAACTGGCTCAGAGATGAGGACGATAGAGAGATTCAAGGACATGCTCCTGCAGCATTTCGAGCGAGAATATGGATCATGGCCTCCCTCACAGTCGACACAGTCTGACAGTCGGTCTGGGCGTTCTGTCAGTTCCACGACATCCGATACGTGGCTGAGTCGGACATTGGTGATGAAACTCCAAAGGGACTTCGGGGAGCTATACGATTGCATTGTCGACCGAGATGTCATTTGGGGTGCTTTGGAAATCCAGTTTGGAAGGAGAATAATGATGGTGTCGAAGAGTAGGAAAAGGACCATTGAATCGGACACAAAAGAGATGGACATGACGGGCATGCTTCTCGAATTCGACAATAAGCATCGTTTCCCTCATATTCCACACCCGTATCCTCTATCTTCAGGGTGGACATCAGTATCAGCAGCCGCTGGCTCGTTTCGGAGAGGCCATTCAAAGACTCGAGGGGGTCACATGGGCGCGCTGGAGGAGAGAATTCGGCTTGCTTATACTGAAAACACCAACTTCGATGAGCCGGAGAGCTTCAATAGACTGGTTGACGTGTTTGAGCGCTTTGAGAAGACCGACGACATTGGAGTCATGGATCCAGCTACTGCGCGGCGTAGTCGTTGGATTCTTATTTATGGAATTCTGCAATCGCTAGCATCTGTGTCTGTTGATGACGAGAGAGTGCAGTACAGCGACAAAGTCGACTACCATTTGTGTCCACGACTGGAGGGAGCAAAGATACCGCCGTGGAAACGAGGGATCAGTGAAGGCATTGGTGAGGGAGCGCATGAGAGGTCATATTGCTGGGTGGCGGAGACAGAAAGACCCGTCGAGAGCGATGAGTACGGTGACGATGTGGATATGAGTTTAATCAACGATCTACCGATACAGTTGAACTCATCCGGAGCAGCAGCCGGCCGAAACACGGGAGTAGGTGGGTCTCTCGGAGCGGGCTTCGTTAGTCCAAGAGTCAGAGAGAAGATGCGGAGAGGCCGGGAGAATGAGAGTCCTGTAACAACGGACTACGGATATCTGTACACTTAATTATACAGTAATAACTTAATTAGCATCTTGGACAATTCTGAGGAACGGTGCCCCACTAGACAAAGTGAAGGAGTGAAACTAATCCTGCGAGGAGAGATGGTACCTGTTGATCACGATCCCCAGCCACCGATTAAAACATGTACAGTGCCCGCTAAATGACCCCATTGATGTGTTTCAACGCTGATCGATGCGGATCGGCCGAGATAATAGGACATCACCAGATCCCGCATACGTTCGGAGTCAATCTCAAGGTCTGAAACGTGCGGGACGGCCCAGCGCGCCATGCATAAGGCGCGATGCATGTTTTGTTCAGATTGTGTTCCTGAATTAAGCAATGGCGATAGCCCCTGCGCATGCATATTCACCAGCCACCAAACCTGCGACAAGATAGGGAGGAAAGTTTAATGCTATAGAGGATTGACCAAGGGTTGATCTGGGGTTTTTCGTTAATCGGTTGGCTGGTTATCTCGTTTTGGTTGCTGAACCCTTGGTTGTTTGATACCCAGCCAGCTTGTTTTCTGTGACTTTTTACCATTTTGGGGGTGTATGAGCTTACCAGCCTCTCTAATTCTGATGACGTCGCAACACCAAAGGATCTGGAACTGTCTGTTCGCCTTTGCTGGCTGGCTATTGTCTCGGCTAAAATATGCGGAAAATGTGTCCTGATTTGCAATTAATCTCATCTTGCAATTGATGTTCATCTGTAGAGTGCTTGCATCGTTAGTGCATCTCGACGTCATGCTCCAACTTCGGCATCACCGGCCAGGAAGAGGGATTGAAGATGAATGAGAGAGACAAGTCTGGGGAACGGACGACAGCTAGCCACAGAGACTTGGCAGTGATCAATCCTTGCCGATATTAACGCTGTTAACAACGCATAACGCTCATCTCCATATTCAGGCTCGAGATGCTTCATACGAACCTAACCCACTGAAAACTCATGGTCCTAGAAGACACCAACTCAAGCTGGCTTTACTTGGTAGGGTAAAGAGTCAAGTCCCCTACCCGCTAACGTCTGCCCAACCACTAAAATCTTGAAGCAGCAGGGGTGGCATTACAAGGGTTATCCCACCTCCTCGTGGTCCTGCGCCATCCATTTCCAAGCACCAACCACCTCAATCCTCGTTTTTTGGGTGAGAAAGCCAACCAAGTTTTGTGACCAAGTTTGGACGATGCTTCGTGGTACGGATACAAAACAGGCCTTTCTTCCCACACACCCTCCATTCCCGCCTGCTTCTTAATTCCTTTCTTCTATCACCACCATCAACACTCACTCCCACTCAACATTGTCGAGTTTGATAGCGTTAAGCATTGCTTACTTTTACTGTACATTACTTGCTCAGTATCTTTCAAGCATCGTATAAGTCACTGCGCACGTCATCTGTCATTGGAAGCTCCCCGCTCTTTGAGCGCATTACAACCACCATCAGCAACCAACTCTTGTGCGACAATCGCAAAATAGAGCTGCATAGCTAAATACCGCCAACATGCTTTTCGCAATGTTCTTCGTCTTCTTTCGGGTCCTTCAGATCATCACTCTGGTAAGTGAACCGCAGCGCGCGCATGCTCCGAGTCACAAACTGACAGTAAATCAATTAGATCCCGTGCATGGGTATGCTCGCCTGGTTCGTCAATGGCTTTGTCGAGCAAAATGCCTTGACACCCGACTCGATCCTCATCCTCTTCATTGTCTCGGTTCTTGCTCTCGCTTGGGCAATCTTCACCCTCTTCAGCTACCACCGCTCATCGACCAACGCCCACTTTGTCGCCTTCGTTGATGCTCTGTTCTTTGGTGCCTTCATTGCTGCCGTGTACTACCTGCGTTACGTCCAACACACCGACTGCGTCAGCAT
This sequence comes from Fusarium sp. NRRL 53497, assembly GCA_013184445.1. Classification (NCBI taxonomy): domain Eukaryota; kingdom Fungi; phylum Ascomycota; class Sordariomycetes; order Hypocreales; family Nectriaceae; genus Fusarium; species Fusarium sp. NRRL 53497. The sequence continues at coordinate 5,047 of JABCJZ010000268.1, read as the reverse complement.
CCGCCGTGCCGACGATTGGAACCTGTCCGCTGGCGATGTCCGTGTCATTGGCCCCAGCTATGACCTCGTCAACAACAAGCCCTGCTCCATGCTCAAGGCCTGCTGGGCGTTTGGCATCATGAACATCATCTTCTTTGCCGTCACTTCTGTCGTCGCTTTCATGCACGGCGGACACATGAGCGCCTATGACCGCTCCCACTCTTCTCGCCGATCCTACCACTCCAGCCGTCACAGCCACCGAAGTCACTCTCGCTCTCGCTCTGGCTCTCGTTACAGCAGCCGCAGCCGTCCTCACTCTCGACGTGTCTATGTTTAAGGCCGACAAGGTTGTTAAGCTTCATTAGAAGCACAGACCAAGAAACAAGGAACCCAGGGATACCGCCAGTTGGGGGTCTTCCCGACACCGCATCTCACACTCCACTTACACGTATGCCCAAGTACCACAATACCCCAGCCCAATGACCGCGAAATCGCAGCTTCGCGAGCTTTTCCGTTTGTCCTCTGGCACTAGATGGGCGCTCGAGTACAACACATCGTGCTCAGCGCCGTAGATCACAATCCTTTTGACCCCATGAAACACTGCGCACGGGGATGTTATGGGTAAGGGTCAAGAGACCCTGTGACGATCGCCGCAAGGAAAGCGGCCTAATGCATTATGACTTTCTCCTAGAACATATTTCCTATCATTTGGAAGGAATTGTATGGATTGATGACCAACATGATACAAGTTGTTGACATTCGGAGGTGGATAATGGAAGCTTAAGGTAAGGGAAGGGCCTGGATAGATAATGGTGTTGCCGCAGCACACGCCCTGGAGGCTGCTCCGGTAGATGATTCTATTGTATATAATATGACTTGACTGTTACATGAGTCGACGAAAAGAACAATGAGCTTAGTACATCAGCAATATATAACTTGAACCACGAATATTCGCCTATTTCTTTTTTTATCCCAACGCCGTATGTTGCCAAATGGTATCACTTGTAATGTAGTCTTCCGTTAATGTCGGTCTGATTCACCAACCCGATATCCTCGAGCGACACCACCCCTACCCTCTTCGACTAATGTGCTAGCTTCATTGTCGAAATCAGTGCCCAATCCTTGCCATGTGCGACCGGAGCGAAGAAACTCAGCTCCTGGGCTCGCCACGCCGTTGATGCTTGCTAATTCACCGAGACTGCGCTTGATGAGAGCATCATTGTGCTGCGATGTACTGGCTTCACCATCGGCATTCGTCTCAATGGCATTGGCTGTGGTGGAGGGGTTGTTGCGGACAGGAAGTCGCATCGGGCGATTGGATGAGATCAGCTTGCCAGTGCGCATGTCGAACTCGGGGGGAGCAGATTCCTCTCCTTCAACGCCTCCAGCGACGTCGTCAAATTGAACCTCTTCTGCCAAGGCCGCATCCTCAGACTGGTTGACCGCATCTTGTGGCTTGTCGTTGAGCCCCAGCTTCTCGATACCACCCCACCACTCGCCGCCCCAGACACGTTCTTCCTCGCTCATAAGCGCAACCTCAAGCTCGAACGGTGTAATGACTGGCCTCCAGTATCCAGCATCATCTTCAACCAAGCCACTCTCCCAGCATCCAACGACAACCCAGCCCTCAATCTCAGCAAAGTTTGCCAACTTGGCAGGATTGAGCTTGCCTACGACGATAGTGTAGCTTTTCTTGTCTGCACGAGCAATCTTCTCGCGGAGGGTGTTGATGGAGCTCAGGTAGTTCGCGACCGAGAGCGTATTGACGAGAATGCCAATCACACCAGCTGATGCGAGAGACAGGACTTTTGCAAATCGCCGGCGGAGGAGACCTGCTGTGCGAATGGTCGGGTTCTCGAGGGTTGAAGACGGTGTGGCGAGGACGTGCAACGAGGCAAAGCGCGAGTAGAGAGCGAGGAGAAGTGCAGAGGGCGGGTCGGAGATGTGGATGATAGAGTAGGCCTTCCATTGCTCGTCGTCGTGAGACTCATCTGAGAGGATCTTGCGGTTGGGAATCAGGGCAGCGGGGTCGCGCGCTACAGCTGTGGAAACGACATCGGTGTAGCCTTGTTCTTTTAACAGAGAAACCACCTTATCGACGTGATTCTGGTATGTCAGATCAGCCATTATGACCAGTCTGACGCTCTTGTCGCTGAACTCTTTCTTGATCTCTTCAAGCGTCACCTCGTAATCTAGTTCGTGCGTCGTATAAACGTATATCGCGGGCAGATGACTTGTCGAGCTGAGGCATGTTCGGCCATAGTGAACTACAACCTCTGCGGAAACGTGCTCTGCAGCTATCTCGTCAACACAGCAGGCGCTGTAGCTGCTATCCGCGAGAACATATATCCTCCTCTCGGCCTTTCCCTCGTCCTGCGCATCGTGTGTATTGAGTTCCTCCGATAACGCTTCCACAACACGTGGAGCATCTACCAGCATGGAATCTGGGAATTGCAACCCGATGCGCCTCCATCCTCCGGCGCGGATCTCATCGGCTGTGCGAACAACCTCGTACGTTTCGCGTAGGGCATCGTCGGAGAGGATAGATGTTGGGATAGAATCAGCGGCGGGAACTTCGAGTATATGGTCGTCCGGAGTCGAGAGAATAGGGGCAGCTGAGAGGTCGGACGCCATGGCGGGAGCAGGACGAAATCCACAACAGATGTGAAGTTTTTTGAGAGTTGGTGATGATAATATTTTGGTGGGGTTTGGAGGTTTGGAGGGGAGTGGGTGTTAATGCGGGGTCATGGTGTGGATTTTGGGATTTTACGACCCTACCCAACGACGTGTTAACGTATTCCATCCGTACTCTCTTGATGTCAACTGATGATTGAGGAATTGGTCCCTATCATTTTGATAGTTAAGTTATCAATGAGTGAGTAGATTTCGCATTGGACACTTTTTCGCCAGTATTCCCACTACGGCAGGTAATGCTGTGCTGTCTGAAGAAATTTGGTTAGCTCCATGTCTTCCGAACTAACTAACGAATCAGACAGCCGTCAATATAATCACCACAGTTCATGCTCACAGCACGATAGGATGAGGTCCCATCAACAACATACGAAATACCTACTTGGCTGAGGATGATGGCTCCGACTGTAGTACCGATACTACATGGTATTTATGCTTTCGCTTAGCCCTACCATGAAAGTTGTTAGTAAAGTGGCTCTCTTGGACCCTTTAGTGAATCTCCTCAACGGGACTTTGCTTGAGAGTGCCTACTAGGAAAGATGAAGCCTCCCTAGGTATCTTGTAGCGAATATATAAATAGACCATGCAGCCAAAGGCAGAGTCAGTTCAAGTGAAAGTTCCGTTAGAAGCAAGTCCTTGGGTTACAACGAAGCGCTGTTAACATACTTCCGATTGGGGAATACTTGACCTTACCTACCTAGCTTTGGCTCTCTGCGCACCCTCAAACAACTGCCGAGCAGTGTAACGGAGAAGAAGGATGCAAAACTTCCGTGTCTCAGATCACTTCAACATCTCAGTCTTAAAAGACCGAAACGAAGTAACAGCGGTAGGCTTGTCACCCCGGTCATGTCTCAATTAGGCAATCCGTATGCCCAGATGGGAAATCAGTGTATGCACTGTCGGTGAGAAGTACTACGAGGATATCAGGAGCATCCATTCCTACTGAGAAACGCATTTGCTTCTACAATGAGTAATTCGTGTGACCTCGAGCACGTAAGCCATGGCAACTTAATTTTATTTAAGAGGGTGGGTGTTACCCGTTTCATCCGCCTTTTTGACAAGATATAAACATGGACGACAAATCACTTCAAAACCACTTCCTCGAAGGCAAAACCATCATCGTCGCCGGCGGAGGTGTCGCTGGATCAGCATTCGTTGTTGGACTGCGTAAACTCTGGAACCCGCAGTTGAAGGAGCCGAAGATCATCATCTACGACCGCGATTCTCCCGACGTTAGCGCTCAACGTGAAGACTACACATTATCCCTTACTGGGCACGACACTTCAGGAGGTCTACTTGCTCTGAGAAGATTAGGTCTCCTTGAGCAGATTTTGGTCAATACCGTTTCTGGTCTGAATGGTGAGGGCGCTTTCAAGATATGGGGACCGAATTGGCAAGAGCACGCAAGCTTCCGGCACGAACCGATTGATGGATTGCCAGCAGCGAGCGTCAGAATAGCGCGAAAGGATCTTCGACAAGTCCTCCATGACAACCTTCGACCCGAGGACTCGGTCCAATGGAATTCCCGCTGCATTTCTGCCAGCCAACTGGAGCACGGACGAGTGCGTGTCCAAGTCGCAAGTGGGCATCCCGGTCACGGAGTGGTCACCGAGGAGGACTGTGACATACTCATCGTTGCTGATGGAGCAAACAGTAAGCTGCGAGCACACCTTCGACCAAAAGACAGCCTCGAGTTCGCCGGTGCCATCTTGCGAGGTGGTATTGCTCAATTTGACGGTCCTCCTCCAGCTCCTGTGGACAAAGACTGGGGCTTCATGCTTTCAGGGACTGGCGTCTCGTGTTTCTTCTCCCCAGTCGACAAGAACAGCGTTGTATGGGGCGTTGGGAACCTCGAAACAGAAGAGGTTGCTACATTAGATCACAAGAACGACAAAATGATACAGGAAGTCATTGATAGAGGCCTCGAGCTTGGTGAAAGGCTACAAGAGCCTTTCAGGACAATCGTGAACCGGACAGATCCCAAGACCGTGTTTGCAATCAACGCGAAAGACAAGAAACCGTTTATTCATGAGGATATAAGCCAAATGGGAGTGGTTTACATTGGTGACAGTAACCATGCTGTTACCCCGTTCGCTGGCTGTGGAGCAAACCTGGCATTATGTGATGCTTGGGACCTCGTAGAGCAGCTATGCAATGGTAAGTCAATTAAGGGAGCCATATCAGCCTATGACAGGTTATCAGAACCACGAGCAAGAGATGTATTGGAGCGAGCCCGGGAGAAGTTAAAAACAGGGCATAGAGTAAGATAATACTTTCTAAGCTCTTATATATAAAGTATTATTATTTATATTAATATAAATATTTCTTTTTATATATTTATTTTTATCATAGTAATTCTATAAGGAAAGCTAGGTAG